>PVJL010005631.1:0-42945 GCA_004026885.1 Lyroderma lyra
TTCCCAAGTGTTCAGGTCCCTGTTCGGGCGCCACTTGCCGGAGCCTGCCGGCAAATCGAACGAGGAACCTGAATGAGGGGGTGAGGATAAGAAAAAAGACAAAGAGAAAGAGATGGGGTAGGGAGGACAGCCTTAAGCAAGACTGCCCCGAATTTATTTTTCTCACTCTTTTTATACAATCTCTACACAATATGCTGACTTTTGAGTTGTTCACCCCTTTCATAAGAACACGGATATGTGGTTTCTTCTCAGACTAAATTGGAACAGGGAAGTATATTCTATTCCTTAGCTAAGCACATTGCTAAATGTTAGTTTTGCACGCACTCCACCCGAATGCTGATGTGGCAATAAGCAAGCTATGGAGGAGACGTGGGGGTGCTGTGCTTATCCAAGCCCCTGCTTCCACAGGGAAGCACCCAGGAGCCATGCTTTAAGGGCCTCTCTTTGAGAGCGGCTCCCAACAGGTAGTCACATCCAAAAAATACCTCCACCACCTGAAATTAATATAAAATAATATTGAATGTCTACTGTAACTGGAAAATCAAAAACAAATAATAGGGGAGAAAGGAGGGGAAGAAAATAAAAGGAAAAGGAAAACCCATCACAGCAACATCTAGACTTGTGTTTGACTCAACAACTAGGTACCATGGTCTCGCCAAGGTGACATATAATGAGATATCACAACCCCCGAGAGAGGATCAGCAGTCAGTTATATTAGAAAAAGACTCAGAATCTGTCACCTGGAATAAACTGGAGTCCCCAGGTAGATCACAAGCCCCCTGCTCCACTCCAAGTGGGAGAGGGAAGGACAGGGAAGCACAAAGCAAGCTCTGCCTACCTCCGAGTCCCAAAGCCATAAGCCTGTCCCCTGCTCTGGGTGGACAGGGATGAGTTCAGACTGGAGCTATAAATGGCACCAGAATCGAATTACTGAAAATGACTGGGAAATGATAGAATTTTCCAAGGATGTCTCTAAAGGAGAATTTAACAGAAAATGGATGAAGGGAGGCATTTTGTGTTTTGATGCCACTGCACTGACATTAATTTAATAAAAATGGCGGTATCTTGTTTGGAAGGCCCTGTTTCATGTCATATAACTCATTGCATTGACACCCATAAACTGGTAATCCAGTGTTTGAGAGGACCCCCAAGTTAGAACTCACTGATTTTTTTTGGTGTTTTTTGGGGGTTTTTTTTTTTTGTATGTGGGTAGTTCCCTGGCCAGGAATCGAACCCGGGCCGCAGCATTGACAGCGCCAGCGCCGAAGCCTTAAGCCACTACACCACCAGGGAACTCCTAGAACACACTGATTTTAATTTATTTCTGTGACTATTACCTTAAAAAAGGCAGGTGAACAGAGAAAAGGTTTTTATTGTTTTTTGGTATGTGGGTAGCTCCCTGGCTGGGAATCGAACCCAGGCCGCAGCACTGACAGCACCAGCGCCGAAGCCTTAAGCCACTACACCATCAGGGAACTCCCAAGAAAAGGTTTTTAAAATGTGGAACTGCAAATAATAAGTTCTTGTTCCAACAGCATTAAGTGGAAGTGAACTTACTTTCTCAGAGATCAGGCTTACGGTAAAATGTCTTTGAAGAATGCACAGAAACAGGACGGTAGCTGGGGGCCTTCGTGCCACAGCAGACATTAAATCTAGGAGCCTGGGACCAGGAAATATAACACTGGCTGATGCTGTGGAATTCAGCTCACTCCAAACACCAATCTGCATAAATTTCTACAATAGCTAAAGTTCAAAGGAAAATAGTACAGAGTGTTACAAAGATACATTCCAGGAAAGAGAATTAGAATTTATATTCAGCCCTCATTTATCCAATTGTTCATTTCTTTGTGGCTATAAAACTTAAAAGGGAAAAATGACCTTTTTAAACATTTTTAAAGAGAAAAGTGGGATGATAAATGAAGACATTTAAAATCCCCCACTCTGTCCTTGTTTCAACCAGTGGCTCAGTTGAGATTTATTGAATACTTACTGTAAAAAGCAGAGAATTAAACTCGTCTGAAGGAAAAAGCAAGGTGAGCCCAACCAGGCTTAGATCTGCTGCCAGGAATCTATGCTGAACGACGTCCTGAGTAAAAGTTCCTGTCTGCCCCACACACTGCTTTGTCTCTGGCACCTAGCATGAGGAACTAGCCTACTTAGGTGCTCAAAAACTGTTTGTTCAATGACTCCATAAATAGACAAATTTGTGTCAAATGTGTTGCCTATTTTATAAAGGAGGTATGCTTAACTTAACAACACAGACATGTGTCGTCTCTGTTCCTAATAGTCAACAAGCCACACTTCCCCTTTGCAGTACTGAGCACCTACGATGTTCAAGGCACTGTGTTGGGTGCCCGGATGCAGGTCACCACGGAAACAGGAGAAATCCATCTCTGATCTTACCACCTTGCCCTTAGGGAGATGACAAACAATAGGCAGGTGATGGTGAGACAAGAGGATACATGCTGGCATCCGAGCAGCACAGAGCACCAGGAGAGCAAATGGTAAGGTCACCATGCCAGAACCCTGATTTATCTGGGACAACGCCGCACCCTGCTAGCCTCCTCCGGAGCCGGTTGTGGGAAGGAGACTCATTATGGCCACAGTCTGTGGTATCATGTGGGACAGGGGGCCTGCCTGAAGGGATCCAATTCCATTAGCGATGTGCATCCAGGTCTTAATTTATTTTTTTTTTTTTTCAGGTCTTAATTTATAAAGAAGACTCACTGATAACATGGAGAGGCAAATGCCATTGGAAAAAAAAAATGTATTACTTGCAGTTCCCAAGAGGAGGGGCCCGCCATGCCATGCAGGGCCACGTGGGGACGCACCCGGTTTGGTCAGACTGCAGAAGGGGCAGCAAGGAGAACGCGCAGGCCACAGCCTTTGTCGTGTTTTCTTGAGCGAAGACGAGCTCAGGATTGGCGAGTCTGAATAAATCCAGCAGGCTGGGGCACCAGGGCTGTCCTTGGTTTTCTGGGACCTGGCTCTGGGGTGGGTAGGGCTGGGGAAACACTGACTTGGTGCGTCAGGGTCAGATAAAAAAGTGGTTCCAAGTATGGGCTCTGGATTGCAGGCGAGGTACTAACTGTGGCCGTTAGTTTGGTCCTGTGGTTAATTGACGTCAATTAGACAAACACAGAATCTGAAACACTTTGCCTACGATGTGGACATGAAGGCCGAAACAGTCAGCCTGGGACATGAGGTGGTCCAGGTTAGGAATGGGGCAAAGAAAGAAAGGTCCCCACTCCCCAGTGACTGCAAAGCTGCTACACTGCCCTGGACCACTGATCTCCAAGTGCACTTTGCACAAGAGGGAAATGAGTTTGCACCATGTCAACCACAGTAGTCATGTCTCTCTTAGGAGTAGTCACAAATCATGCTGAAAGATACAAACCACTAACTCAAGTCAGGGAAATCAGAGGAAACTTCCCGGAGGAGGTGACGTTGGAGGGGAGACCTTGGCAGATAAGTCAAAGACGTGGACGAGAGAGTTTGGGCTGGAGGGACCGACGTGAGTGAAGGCCCGAGGATGACACGAGTGAAGGCCCGAGGGTGACCTGAGTGAAGGCCCGAGGATGACAAGTGTGCCTCATCCGGAAGCGTGTGTGGCTGCAGCCTACCGGGCAGCTGCCCGGGGGTCGTGGGGTAGGGTGGGAGGAGGAAGGGTGTTGATAAGCCATAAGGTCAGGGGCACAGCAGGGGCTGAGTCATAAAAACCTGTGGCCCTTTTAAGTGATTTGGTTTTAGTGACACTAGGAGGCCATCAAAGGGTATCCAGTGACCTGACCAGAATTGCCTGATCCTGGCGGCTGCCCTGTGGAGAAAGGCTCAGAGGGGCGAGACTAGAGGAATGCAGGGAGACCAGGTAGGAGGCTGCTCAGGGTGATCAACTCATGGTCGTTTGCCCGGGACCTGCCCAGTGTTAGCATTGGAAGTTCTGCATTCCAGAAACCTCTCCCTCCGCCCTCCATCCTCCACCCTGAATCCGGGCAGACAGGGACGGCTGGTCTCCCTAGGGCTGCTGCAGGTCCCGGGGAGAGCTATGGTGGCAGGGACAAAGGCCCAGAAGGCTTCAGGTTACTTCACAGTGAGACAAATCCCACTTGTCTGCCGCTGCTCAGACAGAGCCCCGGCACTCGGACACCGCCCCAGAGAGCCCCCCGTGAGGGCAAGGCGAGAGGACCCCCAAGTCCCAGGACAGGGAACCGGCAGGGTCTCAGACATTGCTTGTGCTCAACGAATCGAAACGTCTTGCTGGAGGCACACTTCTAAGTCCCTATTATTTGTTGGTCACAATGATCCTCGTTTGAAGAGTGACATCATTTAACCGGTTCATCGCCAGGACACCGGAAGCCGAACGACGCGCAGAGGATTCGGACCTGTTTTTCCAATAGCACAGTGAGAGTCCATCGGTTTTTTCCGTGGTTTTCCTTTTTTGTGTGGTTGGTTCCCTGGCTGGGAATGGAATCCAGGCTGCGGCGATGAGAGGGAACCCCGAACCCCGAGAGTCCGTCTTTGAGGTACGGTAGGCGGGCAGCGTGAGCTCTGACTTCAGCCGCTGCTTTTCTAGCTCTCGTGCCCTGTTCGCCCTTCCTGCAGCTGTCCGAGCTCCTCCGCGGAAGCTGTATCCAGATGAGCTGGGTTTTCATTGTTGTTTTTCGTTGGCTTGCTTTTTGGTTTTGTTTTTGCTTTTTTGTTTTTTGTGTTTTGTTTTGTTTTTTTTTTTTTTTTTTTTTTTTTTTTTTTTTTTTTTTTTTTGCTTTTTGGTATGTGGGTAGCTCCCTGACTGGGAATCGAACCCGGCCGCAGCGCTGACAGCGCCAGCGCCGAAGCCTTAAGCCGCTACACCATCAGGGAACTCCCTGGTTTTGGTTTTTTATTGTTAAATTTATTGCGGTGACATTGATTAGTAAAAATTACATAGGTCCCAGGTGTACAATTCTACGATTCATCATCTTTGTGTTATGTGTTCACCACCCAGACTCAGGTCTCTTTCCATCACCATATTTTTGAGTCCCCATCCCTTCTCCCCCACCCCCACCCCTTCACCCTCAGAAAACTACTAAATTATTGACTGTGTCCATGAGTTTTGTTTCTTTCTTGCTTTCAATTTTATGTTCCACGTCTGAGTGAAATCATGTAGTTCTTGGTTTTTTTTCTGTCTGGCTTGTTTCACTTAGCATGATGATTAAGATGAGTTGTTTTTAATTATTGTTTTTGTTACAAGTTTTATACATCCCCTGGAATCCCAAAGAAAAGTAACTGCAATAATTATCTGAGAATTACAGCACAGGGAAAACATGGAATCAGGTCACAGAATCCAGGAGTGTTTGCTGTGCAGCAAAATGTTTTGTGAGAATAACAATGGTTTACTGTCAAGTAACTAGTATCTTCCTCCATAGCATAGAAGCAATGTTTGAAATATGATTAGACTAAGACTTCAACATAAATTCTCTTGGAATTTTATTGCTAGAAATAGAATAGATAATGGAAGGGGTAGTCGATCTAATAGGAGATGAATGATACTTAGGAATTTTACTTCAGTCATCACTCCATTGGTCAAACACATTCTCAAAATGTGTTTTGGAGGGAATTTAGTATTAAAAGTGTTAATGCAGTTTTAATCATCTCAGTAACAGCTAACCAGTAGATCTCTTTCAAGTGTTAGCATTTTGAAATCACAGAATTAAACACAGGAATCATCAAGTATTTGTCCAAAACCTACTAGGCTCCATTAGCAGAATTTCTAAATTTAAATTTTTGTGTGGGTCAGTGCGTGGTCAGAGGAGAAAGAAAGTGGAGTCTTGTGTGGAAGTGTTTATGGGCTGGGCCTGGAAGAGGCATGCATCACTTTAACCCACATGTCATGATCCAGACACAGGTGTATAGCCTCACGTAACTTCAAGGAAATGTGGTCTACACATGTGTGTAGAGGGAATGGAAGAGGACTCAGTGAATTCTTATTCAATCTGCATCCAGTAGAGCACCTGGCACATGCTAAATACTCAATAGCTCCTCGTTGAATGCTTGTTTGGTCTGAGGCCCAAGAGCCAGGGGCTGTAGCTGGAACTCCAGCTTTTCACCTTGTCATACTGTCTGCTCCTCCACCAACCTGTACATATGCCGCTCATGTGTTGAAACAATTAGAGGAAGAAGGTGCCCAAGAACAAACTTCTACATTATATATAACCAATTAGAGATTACTGCAGGCTATACACTATGTACGTGCTGTAACACTAGTCTTGATGAGGGGCCAAATTGTGGAGCCCCTTTCTATAGGAACTTCTAGTCTCCTTTGCTTAGTTCCTTGGTTCCCCAACCTTGCCTTTCTCCTAGTCCCTAGCTGTCATTGCCAAGGTTTCCAGGCAGGGCAGGTTTCAGCGGTGGTACACTCAGTTGAAAAAACACACATGGAGCCGACATGGGGGACCATAAACAAGCCAGCCAGCAAGGCAGCCACTTTATTGCGCACCTGGGACTATACACACGTATTCAAACAAAAGTGGCATCTTGGTGCATCTGCCCAGTAGCAATTGTTTAGGTTTTCATGGTTACATAAGGCGGTACACGCGCAGTAACTGTCAGCCCCAGGAATTCCTCAACCCCAGACATGGACCGATTATACCAAGGTCAAGCCTGGGCGGTGGGCCTGGCTTTAACCCTTTACAGTGGGCCTGGCTGTAACTCTTTACAGAGAGCTTGGCTTTAACCCTTTGGGGACTGACACTAGCCTAATCACCCTCTCAATAAATCTTCCCCAGTCTCTAGCATTAAACAATAGATTACTCCTAGCCTGAATTACAGAATGTCTCATTTCTGCCTCTTGCTTTGCTTTAAACAATTGTTCTGTAACTTGTGATTTATTCACTCTAGCCCAGTGGTTCTCAACCTTCCTAGGGCTGTGACCCTTTAATACAGTTCCTCATGTTGTGGTGACCCCCATAAAATTATTTTCGTTGCTGCTTCATAACTGTAATGTTGCTACCCTTATGAATTGTCATGTAAATATCTGATAAGTGTTTTCCGATGGTCTTAGGCGACCCCTGTGAAAGGGTCGTTCGATCCCAAAGGGGTTGAGAACCACTGCTCTCACCTCTTTCAAGCCTGTTCAGAACCCTGCTCCTGGGTTGAAATATAGTAACTGAATCTATTTTTCCTCCTCTAGGGGTGACTCTGATACAAATAATTCTTCAGCAAGGCTTCTAGCCCATTCTTTTTTGTTTGTTTGTTTGTTTGTTTTGTTATGTGGGTAGTTCCCTGGCTGGGAGTCGAACCCAGGCCGCAGTGTTGACAGCGCCGAAGTCTTAGCCACTACACGACCAGGGAACTCCTTTAGCCCACTCTGATCAAAAAAGTCAACACAGTCTCCAAGGTGGATCTCAAGACCCCTTCTCCATGAATCCCTGGTAGGTAGGGACAATGCCACATTCAGCAGGAAGCAGATATAGAAGAGACTGCCTGTCCCTCAAATTCACACAGAGATTTATGAGGAATCATGTCTCTCAAGAGAACAGTGAGGTAGGCAGATAAATAGGGGGAATCTCAGGGGCCCTCCCAGGGGATCCACCTTACTAGAATAGTCACCACCTTAATACCACTCATTTTCTTAGTAATCCCCGCCCAAATGAGACAATCACAAGGAGAAATTAGCTACATGAAGCAAGTTATAAAAAACATAAAGCCCACCAGTTAAAGCCAGTTCCTAACGCCTGCGCAATAAGGGTTACAGTGACCCTCATTTCACCTAAACCTCATTATACCATCATTATAATATCATACATATGCCTGGAAGTTCATTAATATCATTATAACAGACTGAAGTCTGGGAAGGAACATGCACAGTCTACAAAGGTGATGTAATTCCTTCTGTCAATCGAAGATGCCAATCAAAATGCCCCACCCCAAGATAGGTGTAACCCCTTACAACCTAAGAGAATAAAACTACCAAAGTCTTGACTTCCTTTCAGGTTCGGCGTTTCGTGGTGGGCTTCCCCATGCATTCAGCATCTGTATGGAGAAGTGTTATGTCTGTCTGGGGCCCATAGACCCCGGCCACAGCATGGTGTTCATCCACAACAACTGCAAGGTATTCAGATTCTGTAAATCCAAGTGTCATAAAAACTTTAAAAAGAAGTGCAATCCTCGCAAGGTCAGGTGGACTAAAGCATTCCGTAAAGCAGCTGGTGAAGAGCTTCGAGTGCATGATAATTCATTTGAGTTTGAAAAATGTAGAAATGAACCTGTCAAGTGCCAGCGACAGTTGTGGAATAAAACTATTGATGCAATGAAGAGATTTGAGGAGATCAAACATAAATGCCAAGCTAAATTTAAAATGAACAGGTTGAAGAAAAATAAGGAACTACAGAAAGTTCAGGACATCCAAGAGGTCAAGCAAAACATTCATCTCATCCAGGCCCCTATTGCATGCAAAGGAAAGCAGCTGGAAGACAAAATGGTATAAAAGTTACAATAGGGTTTGGACATAGAAGTTGTTTCTGAGAATCTTAACTGTTAGTAACCATTTCTATGAGTGCATCAGAAAATCTCCTGTAGAGACTCAGAACATCTAAATTATTGATTTTTTTACATAAGGTAACTCAAATGAAAATGTGATTAAAAGTACATCTCTTCTACACTGCTGTCTGCAACACTTGAGATATTATGGATGCTAGATTGCATCTCAGTGTTACACCTTCTCTGATAGATGTACTTATGGGAACCATGAAGACCTGTAAACACAGAAGTGAATCGTGGACATAAAATGGTCATGCCACTTGGGATAATGGCACTAGGCAGTGTTTCTGTAATAACTAATGACAAAAATTTATGGCTAGTAATATATGAAATAAAATTTTCTTTGCAGTAAAATAGATAGATAGATAGATACATACATACATAGATAGATAGAATAATAAAAAAGTTACCAAAGCCTTGTTAGCCAGGGCTCTAGAGCCATTTTCCTGCATGAGCCTGATTCTACCTCTTTTTTTGTTTTTTTATTTTTTTATTTTTTTGCTTTTTTTTTTGGAATGTGGGTAGCTCCCTGGCTGGGAATCGAACCCAGGCCACAGTGCTGACAGCACCAGTGCTGAAGCCTTAAGCCGCTACACCATCAGGGAGCTCCCTGCTCCTACCTCTTAAGAGTGTACTCTCCCTTTCAATAAATTTATTTTTGTTTCTTCTTATTTTCCTTTCAATAAACTGCCTTGGAGTTCCCTGGTGGTGTAGTGGCTAAGGCTTCAGTGCTGTCAATGCTGCGGCCTGGGTTCGATTCCCAGCCAGGGCACCACCCACATAAAAAAATAAAATAAACTGCCTTTTTGTTTCACCTCTGCACTCTGGTGTATGTCTTGGTCAGTTCTTTGCTCAAGATACCAAGAACCTGGACACCGCACCAAAAGGAACCATTCTGTGGTAACAGTCTTATGAGCTATTTTTGAAGGAAAGCACAAATGCTGGGGTCTGACTGTTGGAGGTGGAATCCTAGACCTGCACCTGCACCTACATGAACTGGAGTAAGTACCCTAATCTCTCTGTGCCTTAGTGTCCTCAATGTGAAATTGGGCTAATAATTGTACTTTCCTCAGCTTCCCGTGAAGAAAGCAGGGTAGATAAATGCTGTGTTTGCTTCCTCCCACAACCACATCAAAAGTACAACTAAACTACAGAACAACTACAGAATCACCTGACGTCTAGCTGAACAGAAGTCCTATAACTAAGGACATACAGAAGAAGCCATTCAAGACCGGTAGGAGGGGTGGAGATGTAGAATGTGCTGGTCCCATGCGACGTGTAGCAGTTAAAAATCAGAAGGAACATCTCAGCTGCAGAGGTCCTCCCTGAGCAGAGAGGGGTCCCAACCCTACACCAGGTTCCCCAACCCAGGGTTCCAGTTCCAGGAAAAGAAGTCCCCATAACTTTGGCTGTGAAAACCAGCAGAGATTGTGGCTGAGTGAGGCAGATGGCTGCTGAAATCCCAGGCATTTTTCTTAAAGGGCCCACACATGAACTTACTCACGGTTGGACTCATTGGCTCTGAGCTCCAACGCTGGGGCAGCAGCTTCAAAGGTGCCAGGAACCTATAGGGAGTAACTAAGTTGCCTGGTTCCAGGGTGAGCACTGGAGAGACAGCTTTCTTCCAGATAGAAATGCTAGCAGTAGCCATTGTTCTTTTTTTGAGCCTTCCCCGCACTAAGCATGCATACACAAATGAGTGCCACATCTGAGTCTTCATTAATCTAGCCAACACTGTTGGCCCCACCCATGATTCCCTGAAGCCTCACCCCACTCAACTTTCAGATCCACCCAAGCCACTTCCAGTGGCTTTTCCATGCAAATGGCCTGTCTTGGCTCATATTGCAGATTTTCCTAAAATCTCTCAAAGGTTCACAAACCCCAAATAAGCAGCATCTGGCCTCAGTGTGTCTGTACCTTTGGCTAAGCAGGCTCAAGCCTGGCACTAGCAGCAAGCAGCCTTAGTTAACAGCTTAGCTTCTCCCAAGCACCTGCAAGCCCAGCACAAGGGCAACCATTTGCATATCACTTTGTAGCTCATACCAAGTGAGTGGCCCTGGGAAGAGCACAGGCATTAATTGAACTTGGCTTACAACAGAGCCCCTCCCAAGAGGCCCCAGAAACAACACATCTGGTAGCCAGCTTCAGATCACACTAGACACCACCCAACCACCTCTGTAAACAACACAGCCAAAGGACCAGTTCTGCAGGCACCAGAAACCTGCTAAAGCAAATCCTGTGCCATTACATCAAACTCGTACAACAGCTCCTTCACTGTAGTCACAGCCAGTCCTCACAACCAATCAATTAGAAGGTCAGTCCCACCCACTGACATGCCAGCAGCAATCAAGGCTCAACTACATGCCACAACAATCAAGGCTCAACTACACCAGAGGGCACACACAACCCACACAGTGGACACACCTGGAGCAGCAGGCTCAAGTGACCAGGGAGACTGGGCCACTGGTCCACACGGGACACCTATTACATAAGGCCACTCTACTAAGACTGGGAGATATAGCAGCTTTACCTAATACATAGAAACAAACATATAAAGGCAGCCACACGTCCCAGATGAAAGAATAAAACAGAGCTCCAGAAACAGAACTAAACAAAATGGAGACAAGCAATCTACCAGATGCAGAGTTCAAAACTCTGGTTATAAAAATGCTCAATGAGGGAGTTCCCTGGTGGTGTAGTGACTTAAGTTTTCAGTGCTGTCAACACTGCGGCCTGGGTTCAATTCCCAGCCAGGGAATTACCCATATAAAAAAAAAAAATGCTCAATGATCTCAGTGAGAACTTCAACAATGAGATAGGAAACATAAAAATGGAAATAGAAAATATAAAAAAGAACCAGCCAGAAAAAAATACAATAATTAAAATGAAGAATACATTAAAGAAATTCAACAGTAGAGTAGATGAAGCCGAGGATCGATTTAGCAATTTAGAAGTTAAGATAGCTACAACTAAAGAGAATAAAACTACCGAAGCCTCATTAATTGGGGCTTTTGAGCCATTTTCCTGCTCAGGCCCACTCCTACTTCTTTGGAGTGTACTTCCCCTCTCTCTTTTTAGAACATAATAAATTGCTTTTCTTTCAGTATGCATCCACATCTCGGTGTACTTTTCCTTTTAATAAACTATCTCTTTGTTTCACTTTATTTTCCTTTTAATAAACTGCTTCTTGGTTTCACCTCTTAAAAAAAAAGAAAAAGAAGTTAAGGTAGCAGAAAACACCCAATCAGAACAGTAGAAAGAAACCCCCCCCCACAAAAAAAAATGAAGATGGTTTAAGGTGGCTTTGGGACATCAAACACACCAACATTTGCATCATAAGGGTACCAGATGGAGAAGAGAGAATCTATTTGAAGAAATAATGAAAGAAAACTTCCATAACCTGGTGAAGGATAGAGACATACAAGCCCATGAGGTGCAGAGACTTTCAAACAAGATGAACCCAAAGAAGCCCACACCAAGACACAACATAATTAAAGTACCAAAAGTTAATGACAGAGAGTCTTAAAAGCAGCAAAAAAAAATGCAGTTAGTTACCTACAAGAGAACTTCCATAAGACTGTCAGATGATTTCTCAACAGAAACTTTGCAGGCCAGAAGGCACTGGCAGGAAAGATTCAAAGTGATGTAGAGCAAGGACTTAAAACCAAGACTAGGGAGTTCCCTGGTGGTGTAGTGGCTTAAGGCTTCAGCACTGGTGCTGTCAACACTGTGGCCTGGGTTCAACTCCCAGCCAGGGAACTACTCACATACAACAACAACAACAACAACAACAACAACAACAACAAACAAGACTACTCTACCCAGCAAAGCTATCATTTAGAATCAAAGGACAGATAAAGAGTTTCCTAGACAAGAAAAAGCTAAAGGAGTTCATTACCATCAAACCAGTATTATAAGAAATGTTAAACAGACTTTAACATTTTGAAGAAAAGGGGGAAAAATATCAAAACTATGAATAAATAAAATGACAATAACTACATATCTATTAATAATTACTTTAAATGTAAATGGGGGTTCTCTGGTGGTGTAGGGGGTTCTCTGGTGGTGTAGTGGCTAAGCTTCGGCACTCTCAATACCACAGCCTGGGTTTGATTCCCAGACAGGGAGCTACCCTCCCCCCCAAAAAATAAATAAATACATAAATGTAAATGGATTAAATTCTCCCATCAAAAGATATAGGGTGGCTGAATGAATAAGGAAACCAGACTCTTACATATACTGCCTATAATAGACTCAATTCAGATTGAAAGACACACACAGACTGAAAGTAAAAGGATGAAAAAAGATATTCCATGAACATGGAAACAAGCAAACAAACAAAAAACTGGGATAGCAATACTTATACCAGACAAAAATAGACTTTAAGACAGAGGCTGAAACAAGAGACAAAGAAGGACGCAGTAATCCCACTTCTGGACATTTATCTGAAGAAACCCAAAACCCTACTTTAAAGGAATACGTGCATCCACACGTTCATTGCAACATGATTTACAATAACCAAGATATAAAGGCACTGTCAATGGATGAATAGATAAAGAAGAGGTGGTAAGGAGACACAACAAAACAGTGGCATGAGAGGGACCCCTGAAAAACTCCTCTGAAGATTACAACTAATAAAACACCTAATACCTCAACTAAGGACCCTCTCTACACAATGCACAATCACAGCTAAGAAACCTACTCACTGCATTAAGGTACCTACAGGCGGGCAATGGGTTAAACAAAGGAGAAATAAAGAAGAAGAGTGAGGACATGGCCTCATGGGTCCCTGCTTGGAACTGTACTGCTGGGGGAGGGAGGAGGAAAAGTGGAGGGAGAGCACTCTGGACCTCACTGGGTCCGCGAGACAGAGGAAAGGAGGTCCATAGGTGGGGGCATGAGTTACTGCAACCACCTCATTATAGACCAGTCCCCAAAATGCAGTGGCCAGACTGCACTCTGGGTCCCAGAGGAGGAGGAGCAACTGGGTAGTGAGGAGCCACAGCACAAATGCTCTGGCAGGGAAGCAAAAGGAGAGAGGGGGCTGTGTGCGTGTTTCTCAGCCCTCAACCAGGACAATTTGTAAGACCAGCAAACAGGGCAGCTGACCCCAAGACTCAGGGCAGAATCTGCACACTGGGAAAATTGAGAACAGAAAGGCACAATCACATCTAAACTCCCTGCAAAACCCTCAGAACCTCAGGAAAAAAACAAAGCCACAAACACCCCTCCCCCACAGAGCTCTGCCTGCTCAGTATCAGCAGCAAACACTGAAGAAAGTGCAGCAGGGAGGGTCAAGACAGGCTGCAAAAAATGAAAAACCAGAGAATTAAAAAGATGGGGACAGATGACCCCAGAAACAGAGCTCAAAATAACAATTTTTAAAATGCTTAAGGAACTGAATGATAATTTTAACAAAGAGATAGCATGCATTAAAGATTTACAAATGATTACAAAGGACCAGAGAGAGACAATGGCTACATTAACTGAAATGAAGAAGGGAATAAAAATCACCAAACTAGACAAACTAAAAGCACAAAGCAGTGATTTGCAAGAAAAGCCAGCAGAAAACACCAGTTAGAGCAATTAGAAAATTATTTCCAAAAAAAGAGGATGGATTGAGATTCCTCTGGGACTATCTCAAATATAAAAATATCAGAATCAGGGAGTTCTCTGGTGGTGTAGTGGCTAAGGCTTAGCTGCTGTCAATGCTGCAGCCTGGGTTCAATTCCCAGCCAGGGAACTACCCACATTAAAAAAAATAAAAATAAAAATATCAGAATCATAAGTATGCCGGAAGGGACAGAGGAAAAACAAGGGATCAAGAAATTATTTGAAGAAATAATGTCTGAAAATTTTCCTAACTTGTCAAAGGAAATAGACATACAAGTCCAGGATGCACAGAGAGTCCCAAACAAGATGATTCCAAACAGGAACACACTGAGACACATCATAATTAAAATGGCAAAAGTTAAAGAAAAAGAAAAAATTTTAAAAACAGCAAGAGAAATGCAAGTAGTAATTTACAAAGGGACACCCATTTGACTCTCAGCTGATTTCTCACCAGAAACTTTACAGGCCAGACGGACTGGCAGAAAATATTCAATGTGATGAAAACCAAGGATCTACAACAAGAATAATGTATCCAGCAAGGCTAGCATTCAAAATTGAAGGACAGATAAAGAGCTTCTCAGATAAGGAAAAATTAAAGAAATTCATCGCCACCGAACCGGTACTACAAACAATGTTAGAGGGACTTTTTTAAGATGGGAGGAGGCATGGGAGAGTGGGTAAATATGGGAAAGGGACGGAGAAATTTAGTTTGATTGTTAATATAAAATCAAAAGCAACAAAGAAGCAAAACTCATGGGCACAGTCAGCAGTTTAGTAGTTACCTGAGGGTAAGTGGGGAGGAGGGAGGGGGAGAACGGACAGGGACACAAATATATGTGTTATTCTCTATTATATATATAATAGAGAACTGACTCTGGGTGATGAACACATAACACAACACATAGAAGACATAATGTAGAGTTGTACATGGGACCAATGTAATTTTACTAATCAATGTCACCCCGATAAATTTGAAACAAATTGTGGTAAAAAAAAAAAAAAGGGAAATAGTAAACATATACAATGAAATACTACTCAGCCATAAAAATATTAATAATAAAATCTTGCCATCTGCAACAACATGGATGGATCTAAAGGATACTGTGCTGAGTTGAGTAGTGAGACAGAGAAAGACAAATATAATATTTCACTTATATGTAGAATCTAGAGAACAGGATAAACAAACAAAACAGAAATGACTCATTGATAAAGAGAACATTCTGATGGATGACAGATAAAAAGGAAGCTGGGGGGGAAGTTCCCTGATGGTGTAGTGGCTTAAGGCTTCGGCGCTGGCGCTGTCAGCAGTGCGGCCTGGGTTCGATTCCCAGCCAGGGAGCTACCCACATACCAAAAAGAAAAAAAAAAAAAAAAAAAAAAAAAAAAAGGAAGCTGGGGGGATGGGAGAAAAGGGAAGGGGACTAAGAAGTACAAATTGGTAGCTACAAAATAGTCATAGGGATATAAATTATAGCATAGATAATATAAGTCAATAATAATGCGATAACTGTGTATGGTATCAGATGAGTACTAGATTTATTGGGGTGATCACTTATAAGTTATATAAATGTCTAATCACTATGTTATACACCTGAAACTAATATAATATTGTATGTCAACTGTAATTGAAAAATAAAAAATTATAAAAAATAATCATTGTACCTGCCTCATAAGGTTATTGTGAGAATTAAATGAGTGTACATACATGTAGAAAGTTGTTAGAACAATGCCTGGAATACAGTAAACTTTGTATCTGTTGGCTAATTATTATTATTATTATTAAGGAGAGTTTTGTCATGGGGCCAGAAGGAAGTTGGCATCCTACTCCCTCATTTATGATATGCCAGACTATGTCTCCCTTGCCTTCTTGTAAGAACCTCCCTCCTTTGTGGCCCCTGCCATCCCATTCTACGCTTAACCTTGCCTCATCATGGTCATCTACCCTGTGCTGCAAGTAGGGTGCCCTCTCCTTTGGGTGCATACAGCCCTGGGTCAGGGGCCTGGCTCTTCCAGCGGAGTGTGAGCTGAGTTTTAGCCCCTGCTTGACTGGATCGGTAGAGAACACCCACCCTGGCACAGGGCGGCCAGCACCCACTGAGCTCTGGGTTTTTCCCCACGTGCAATTAAAGGCTGCTGCCCGCCGGCTCACAGTCTCCCCCCTAGCCCATTAGCCATGATCTTATGAACTCCCTGTCCATGTTGAAGACTCATCCAAGTCGCTGCCTCTTAGTCCCATGGCCTCCTGGGGATCCTCCACCCCATTCCTTTGTGACTGCCCCCAGAGCATTTCCTCCATCAGAAATCTCTCACTGCAGTCTCCCCAGCCCCAGCTGCCCTTGAACCTTCAAGCCTTCCATTTCCCCTCAGTCTCTCAGCCACCCTCCTGCACTCTCTCCTTCACAGTGATAACTGAGGCATTCTCCCGCAGGAGTCCCCTGTCCCAAGTTGCTGTTCTGTACCCTTCCTGGCCCAACACGACCCTTTATTCTGCCATCCACGTAGGCTGCTGACCAGACTTTTTCACCCACAGAGACCCAACGGTCCATCTCAGGGGGACCCTGAGCTCCACCTGAGAGAAGACACCAAACCCACACCCCGAGGCTTGTGATTCTTGAGGTTTCTAGTATATTAGTGGAGAAGTTGCCTCTAGAGGGCGCTGTTCTTTTGCTATATCTGTGGCCCAGGACAGTCCAGTTAGGATAGAACAGTCTCCCCGCTCTGAACAGAACCCAGCTCTGCTCTGTTTCCTGTGGACGTAGGAGGTTTGGAAGCTTGGGGAGACTGGCTCTGGGGCAGTGAGCAGGGGAGGCGCCTCTGAGCTGCCCTGTAAGCAGTGGGCCTCATCAGAGCAGGAGGAAGAGTGCGGGAACTGGTGAAAGTGAGAAGCCAGAAGCTGCCAGAGCAGCTGTCAGCAATGAAAGAGAAAAAAATAAAGCAATGAAAGGCTCCCCTTGCAGTCAAACACTTGAAAGAGGGAGGAGATCCCAACAGAAGCAAGGGTAGGAACTTGGAACTAGTGGTATTGATGTGACTTAATGCCCGGTGACATCTGGGTCTCACAGTGAGAGCATCCTAGGATAGGACCCTCTCCCTGACTAGTTCTGATGCTCAGGAAAGAGAGTTCCTGCGTCCTAACCAACTTGTGTCCCAGGGACACGGAGTAGTTAGCAATAAATGCTTCGGAAATGAGTGAAAGGCCTCCCATAGCTGCTCCGAGGGGCCTCCAGCACCATTCCGGCTCCTCCTGGAGCCTCAGCCCAACCGAAGTGCCATATTAGCATTTTTTTTTTTTTTTGGTATGTGGGTAGCTCCCTGGCTGGGAATCGAACCCAGGCCGCAGCGCTGACAGCGCCAACGCCGAAGCCTTAAGCCACTACACCATCAGGGAACTCCCCTATATTAGCATTTTTTAACATTAGAGTTCAGTCAGCTTTTTCCCATTTTTTTCAGTGAGGTCATCTCCTGATGTTTGTACTGAGCATTCAGGAGCCTTTATTTCACCACTGTCCCCAGCCTAAAAGAAGCACAAAATGTTCTTGACTACTTCTCTATCAAATAACATAGACTGCTACTAGCTGCTTAAAACTGGATGCAGTTTTCTTATCAACCAGTATAAAGCAAATATTTACTGAATTTTGAATTCCTGAAATATTTTGTGATACATGGCACACTGTATCAGATCTCAAGAGATCACAGTGAAGAATATATTGTTGTTAAATACTTTATTCTTTTAAAGTGGTGCTGATGGTGTTGGTAAGGGAACTGTTAACAGAAAATGATTCCAAGAAAACTGTAAAATTAGGTAAACTGTAAAATAAAAACTGTCACATAATTGGCATTTTTATTAGAATAATAAAGTCTTAAAGAATAGAGAGCAAAGAACAGTGTTAAACAAGAAAGACATTTTAAGTCAAAACCAGCGTATTTCTTTGCTTTAAATCCTTTATGCAATAAAAAAAATTATATAAAATGAATCAGGGAACCAAAGGGGCCATTTACAGAATGATACACAAAAGACACCTTGAGGTGTGTCGTATATTCACCTAATTTATTAAAATGTGGATTTATTATATTTTCATGAATTCATACAACATCCTAATACTGTTTTAAAACAATTTTCCCCTCTCCTCATTGTGAGGCAGGCAGTTAGAGACAGGGCAAGAGTTGACCAAAACAAACTCGAGGCAGTTAACAAAAACCAAGTGTGGCTGAACTTGACAAGCTGCAAAATCAGAGTTGATAGGGCTACTGTTGCTGCTTCTTGAAACACCAGCCCTGACCTTGGGACACAAGCTTATCTGAGCTTGGCCAGCTGCAAGGACAAATTTAATCTCCATCCAGAACCCCGCCGCCCCCCAACATGCTTCACTGCCTCACCCATGCGGCCTGCCCAGCTTGCCTGATGCGCCTGTGCAGTAGGAGAAGATGACAGAATGCCCCTTCCCCGACAGGTGCTAGGTAGGTTCTCTGCCTCCAGGAGGCAGGGCTCTCCCCCAGGCCAAAGAGACTAAGGCTACCAACGCCTGGTTAACAGGGGCTCCTGAGCTATTTACCTGCTTGAGCCCATTCCTACCTCTTGGGAGTGTACTTTCCCTTTCCATAAACTTTCTCTTTGTTTCTTCTTCTTTTGCTTTTAGTAAAACTGCCTCTTTGTTTCACGTCCACACTCTGATGTGTGTGTCCAGTTTTTTTCTCGAGATACCAAGAACCTGGACATGGCGTCGAAAACAGCCCCATTCTCCGGTAACGAATGCAACACAATTCACTTTTCTGTCTTTTTTAAATCAGAATTTTATTTTATTTTATTATTATTATTATTATTATTTTTTTTTTTTTTTTGCTTTTTGGTATGTGGGTAGCTCCCTGACTGGGAATCGAACCCAGGCCGCAGCACTGACAGCGCCAACGCTGAATCCTTAAGCCACTACACCATCAGGGAACTCCCAAAAGAATTTTATTTTTAGAACAGTTTAGATATACCAAAAAATTACGAAGATTATACACAGAGTTCCCATATACCCCACATTCACTTTGTCCTACTAATTAGCACCCTACATTAGTAGGGTACATCTGCCACCCTAATGAACCAATACTGACACATTATTAACTAACATACCTACTTTATTCAAATGTCCTTAGTTTTTTATCCAAGACCACATCCAGAATATCATATCAAACTTCAGTGACATTTCCTTAGGTTCCTCTTAGCTCTAACAGTTTCTCACTTGCTTTGTTTTTAATGACTTGGACAGTTTTGAAGAGTACAAGTCAGAAATTTTGTAGAATGTCTCTCAGTTGAGATTGGATGATTTTTTTTTTTTCTCACGAAAATACTAAAGTTTGGGGAAAGGAGATCACAGAGGTAAAGTGCCCTTCTTATCACATCATAAGCAGGAGTACATCCCACCAACATGACTTCTCACTGTTGAGGTTGACCTTGATCACAGGGCTGAGGTTGACCTTGATCACAGGGCTGAGGTTGACCTTGATCACCGGGGTGAGGCCACATCAGGTTTCTCCAAATTACTCTTCCCCCACTTTCTATATGGTGTTCTTTGGGACAAAGTTACCATGTGCAGGCCACACTTACAGAGTGGGAAATTATGCTGCATCTCCTTGTGGGTAAAGTATCTACATAAATTGATGTGGGCCAAACAGAGTAGTCATCCCCCACACTTCACTAAAAACTCCTATTCTAGTTCTTTGGCTCTCAGTTTCACTTTTTTTAGGCCAAAGCTTTTCAACTTACTAACTGGGTCTGATTCTCCTTATCTAGGGGCCTTTGCAATGCAGAAGTCACCTGGCAAGGTTTCCAGCCCACCTCGACCAAAGGAGTCAACTTGGCGGATCCCGAGACCCCTTCCCCTTTAGATCAGATGGGGTGAGAGCTCCGTGGATCCCCAATAGGTGGGACAATGACCATCTTCAGCAGGAAGCAGATACAGAAGATGAGACCTCCACCCCCTCAGCTTCCCATGGAGATTTGTGGGGATCACATCTCTCAAGAGGATGTGAGGAAGGCAGATAGAATAGGGAAATCTCGACCTCCCCCATGAGACTGCCTGCTGGAATTGTTATGCCTAGATACCATCCTTTCACAAGTAATCCCTGCCCCAGACTAGGAGGAAGTTCCAGACAAAGACAAGGAAATCAGAGGGCCCAAGTAGCCCACCAGTTTGGGCCAGCTCCTAACGCCTGCGCAGTGAGAGTAACCTGAGCCTCATTATACCATCATTGTAATATCCTACATATACCTGGAAGTTCATTAATATCATTATAACAGACTGAACTCTGGGAAAGGACATGCGCAGTCAGAAGGCGTTATGAAATAGATCTCTTGTCAATCAAACTTGTCAATCAAGAGACCCCACACCCAGAGGCGTCTCCCCTGAAGACAGAATAAAAGCCCCAAAGCCTCGTTCATCGGGGCTCCTGAGCCATTCCCTTGCTTGAGCTCGCTCCTACCTCTTTGGAGTGTACTTTCCCCTCAATAAACTATCTCTGGGAGTTCCCTGATGGTGTAGCGGCTTAAAGCTTTGGCACTGGCGCTGTCAGCGCTGCGGCCTGGGTTCGATTCCCAGTCAGGGAGCTACCCACATACCAAAACAAAAACAAAAAAAAACTATCTCTGTTTCACCACTTTTGTGTGTGTCTCGTTTAATTCCTTGCTCGAGATACCAAGAACCTGGACATCGTGTCGACAAGGACACCCCAATTTCCGGTAACAAAATTATTTGGAATTTTTCTGCACCAGGAATTTGTCTCTTCTCCATTTATTTATTTATTCCATCATTTTCTTATATCAGTATGGACTCATGGACATGACCATAGTTAATTTTTTAAAGTGCAAAAATTTTCCCATGGGAAAAACAGGTAAAGCTGCCACACATTTCAATAAACAAAGTGCACTCAGCCTTTTTGCAAGCACCTCTCAGGAACGTGTTAAATCCTCTGTGTGTCATGGGAGTGGGCATAGGTAGAGAGGGATTGCTTCCTGTACTCAAAAATGGTGGATGCACTAAATTAAAATTACCTGTGAAAACTTCCCCAGTATTTGCTCAATTTAAATCCCTCATGATAGAGAAGATAGGAAGGTAGGTTTGAGCAGGAAGAGGATAATTGTCCCTGTCCATTATCAGCTGCCTCTAAATTAAAAAGATAAAAAGAAGGATTGCGGGCGGGGGAACTTGCCTGTAAGGAGCCCATTAACAGATGCCCTGAATCTGGGAGTAAGCCCTGGCCCATTATCAGCTACTCCCAAACTGAAAGGGGAAAAATCCCACCTATTCAACTACAGGCCCTACTGCCCAGAATCTTGTTATTATGTAGCTTTGCCCCTTTTCAGAAGGACCACACAGGAAACAAAGGAGGGGACTCTTACACCTGGATACAAAAACTCCAAAACAATGGAAGGGGTGCTGCTTCCCTCTCTTGAGTCAGCCCACCCCATGTCTCAAGAGTGTACTTTCTTCTACTAATAAACTCTTTTTTTTTTTTTCCTTTTCATTCCATTTATTTATTTATTTATTTATTTATTTATTTTAATTCATTTTTATTGTTAGACTTATTGGGGTGACATCTGTTAGCAAGGATTACATAGGTTTCAGGCATACAATTCTACAGTGCATTGTCAACTTGATGCATAATAAGTTCACCACCTAATGTGACCCCTCTTTCCATCACCTTATATTTAGTTTCCCCCCCTCCTCTCCCACCCCCTAATAAACTCTTAATGATTTTGTATTTTCACAAACTCTGTCTCTTGACTGAATTGTTTCCTTCGAGAGACAAAAAAACTGAGCGTAACACTCATTTCAGAAGGAAACAAAATTTAAGTGCATTCTTTGTTTCTGAGTATTATTTAAACCACAACAAAATATAAATGAATCAGTGTAAAGAGAGAGAGAATCTCCCTCAGACTATAAAAACAAAAACAAACAGTGGCATTGCCCATGGATGATGTGGTCACAGAGAAAGGGAGGGAAAGCAGAAACATCTCCACCTCACGGCCTCTCTGGGGCCCTCAGGTCTGTTTCATACAGATTTTACCAAGTCCTAAGGCCAGCTCAAGGCCTCCCCTAAAGCCACATTGCGCTTCACACTGACAGCTGACATTTCCCGGAGTTTGGGGAGGTAAAGCTACGTGGGCACAAAGCTTTAGCTCCAACATTGATTGTCTTTGTGACCTTGGGCAAGTTACTTTGCCTCTCTGGGCCTATTTCGCAAGCGTAACTCAAAGACATTGGTTCAAGTTGGCTCTAAACGCTCTCCAGCTCTGAAACATCATAAGCCTGCTAAGTAATTAAGGGCTAGGATAACACGGGTCCCCAATTCTGTGTGAGCATGAATGAGTAAAACAATAATAGCATCATTAAATAGTCTTATCTCTCCCTCAGTTCCCTCCTCTGACCAGCTGACGTTTTTCATGATGGTCTGGTGTTTATGCTTAGATATAGTAAATTGTTTCATTTTTTTAATGCATACTTCTCCATTTTTGCCATAAAAATGTGTATTTTTCAAAATGAAATTTTACTTTTGATGGCTTTTTTCAATGACTAATTTACTGAATTGTAAATATAGACATTTTAAAGGAGGGAAATAGAATCGGGGAAGGCATATGTAGGAAGCTTGATACAAGTAAAACATTACTTGTATCTGTAATGTTTTATTTAGCAAAAACAAGAAGCAAAGACAGCAAAATCTCAGAATGTGATGAAATCTGAGTGGCAGGTACAAAGTTGTTCATTATATTATTCTGAATGTTTTTCACTTTAATTGAATCATTTTTCTCAAGAATAAAAATGTCTCATATCCTTACTTTTTCTTTTGTTGACGTTTTAATTACCTGGTATTGGAAAAGCATGGGCAGACAATGAAAACAGGACAGAGAAGAGGTGAAGTAGCCACTCGTTTCCTTTTTGAACTTTTCCTTTCTGTAGGAAGCTCATATTAGCTTCCAACTCCTCTACGAAGACTTTCTGTTTGCTCAAATCTCCTATGAAAACTTTTCAGGTGCCTTTGCCATAGGTGCCACTATTGGGCACTTAACCTGCTAGTTTTTAATGCTCTGCTTGCATGACAACTATATTTGCATGTGTGGCACACGGATACCCTGTATCATCAGGATGAGGGAGGTTCCTGTGTAGCAAACAACCCCACATGTCGCTTCTTGCCCCTACTCCATGAACAATGTGGGTTGGCTGTGGCTCTGATCCTCATCGTCTTTATGCTGGGACAGCTGATGGAGCAGTCCTACCTGTCACGTTGCCTGTTTCTAGGCAGAGGAGGAAAAACACCTGATAACCATCATCTGACTCTGAAAACTTCTATCCACATGGCTTCTGATCACATTTTATTGCCCAGGACAAGGCACTCGGGGACACCTGAGTTAATGAGGACACAGCTGTCTAATCTTCCTGGTGGGAGGAGTGCCACAGACAGGGAACCAGATTATTTGGTGAATGGGGCAATAATAAAATCAGCTGCACTGTATTGGGAAACATTTCTTCTGCTGAATTTGAACTTTCATTTCTCAGCTGACAAACAAGCATCCTGTGATCTCACTTCATCAGTGTTGCCCTCTTCAGGAACTCTTTATACAAGCATTTAAATATTTTTTATGGCATTTCAGCCTTTTTAAATTTCTAACCGTGGCTGGAAGATGGCAAATAAGTGCTGATATGAGTTATAAGAAACATAGGTCTCATTAACTTAAAATGCTTGAGAGGAAACGTTGGGCATGCCAGAAGCTGTGAATATCTTAATCTGAGAGGTTCCCTGGACAATGTAAGCTAATTGACTCTGCTCATTCGTGAAGAAAACAAATCAAGAAACTTGTAAAAAGCTGGAGCAGTATCATCAAAGCTTGGGTTTAAAAGTTGGATGTAATTAGAAAGATTCTTAACTCTCTGGGAACAGAAATTATTACATCAACTTTTGGATACTCTGGCTTTATAGATATGTAAATATTTTTTTTTCAGGAGCACTTTATGGGCTACCTGTATCAGCTGACATTTTTATTTAGTGCTTTATGTACATGCTTTGTTTCCCCAGCCTGAAAATCCCTGAGGCTAGGATCTAAGTGGCGGCATGGAGAACACGATGCACTCAACTCTGCAATGAGACCATCCTGGATCCAAATCCAGCTCCAACACCAAGAAGCTGCAAGGCACTGGACAAGTGACTTCAAGTCTCTGAGCCTCAGTTTTCTCACCTGAAAAGTGGGTATTTTGATACCTAACTCACAGGTTTGTTGTGAGCCTTACCTAATACACGTAAGACATGAGCAGATGCTACATAATGTTAATTTTGTCTAAATCTAATATTTACTACGCTTCCTATATGCCAGGCATATAACAAGTTTTACTTTGTTATCACCTCCCAACAACCATAAAAGTAGGATTATCATACCCATTTTATAAAAGTTGGAGAGATTAAATCATTCTCCTAAAGGCACAGTCTTGGCAAATCATGTCTTGAACCTCATGACCTTTTATTACAAAATTCTACAAACTGAAAAGGGGGAGATTAAATGGTCTTCTTTCTTCATGACCTAAGGCAGACATGTCCAACCTGCAGGCCAGGACAGCTTTGAATGTGGCCCAACACAAGTTCTTAAAGCATTATGAGATTTTTTTGTGACCCTTTTTTTAGCTCATCAGTCCACAACAATTCTTCTTCCAGTGTGGTCCAGGGAAGCCAAAAGGTTTGACAGTGCTGACCTAAGGCATTACAAGTTCTCCCTTTCTAGATCATCAAAAATAAATTATACTTGATAACATTTTAGGGTTAGACATTGCATTGCTTAGAAAATTTGCCTGCTTGCTTGCAATCCATGCCCCATCATTCCCCTGCACTCTGTGTGTGTGTTTGCACGCGATGAAATATATATAACATAAAATTTAGCTTTTTAACCATTTTTGAGTGTACAGTTTTATGATATTATGTACATTTACAATGTTGTGCAACCATCACCACCACCCATTTGCAGAACATGTTCATCATCCCAAAAGGAAATTCTGTACTCATTAAACATCAACTCCCCATACGCATCTTATCACACCTCTGGTAGCCTCTGTTCTCCTTTCTTTCTCGCTCTCTTTTTTTTTTTTTTTTTTTTTTTGGTTCCCTGAGTGGGGATTGAGCCCAGGATGCGACAGTGAGAGCACAGAAGCTAGCCGCTACACCACCAGGGAACCCTCTTCTACTTTCTTTCTCAATGAATAGAATTTCCTGCTCTCACTCCTCATCTAAATGGAGCCATACAAGGTTTGTCCTTTCATGACTGGTTTATTTCACATAGCCTTATGTTTCCCAGGTTCATCTATGTTGTAGCATGTACCAAAATGGAATTCCTTTGGAAAAGAAATCTTTTATTATGGTAAATAATATACCATACAATCTTTTATCTTCATCATTTTTAAGTATACAGTAGTGTTAAGTATATTCATACTGCTTTGAAACAGGATCTCCAGAAATTTTTCAACTTCCAAATCCATAACTCTAGACCCATGACAAACATCTCACCTTTTCTTCCCTCCCCCAAGCCCTTGGCAACTACTGTTCTACTTTTTGTTTCTATGAATTGGACTGCTTTAGATGCCTCATATAAGTAAGAGAAGATAGTATTTGCCTTTTTGTATTGCTAATTTCACTTAGCATAATGTCTTCAATATTTATTCACATTGTAGCAAGAATAATTACCTTTCTTTTTAAGGCTGAATAATATTCCATGTATGGATATTACCACATTTGTTCATCCATCCACCTGTTGATGGACACTTGGGTTGCTCCCACCTTTTGGGTACTGTGAATAATGCTGCTATGAACATGGCTGTACCCCCTGCTGTTCTTATATGGCAGGAAAGTGTGTCTCCTAGGCTCTTTGTCAGCTGGAGTCTGCGAATTCAGTCAATGGGAGGCACTGGCAGAAGACTGGAGGATGGGAAGAGGCCAAGGCACTTCTCTTCTCTCTCTGCTTTGGAAGGTGTTTCCAGTAGCGACAGTGCATCCAACAGTAGTTGCACCACCTCTGTTTGTCAGCCCTTCCCACCTTGTCTCAGTTCTAACTACACAGGTAGTGGTAGCTTCCTTTCCACTTTGGCTAATATCTGGGTTGCCCCTCTGTCCCTTGCCTGTCTTCTCACCTGTCTGCAATTGTGGTGTAAGATTTAAAGTTTCTTCAATGGTGGGACACACACAACACAGTGACACTCGGGTAGATGAAAGGCAGAACTCATTGTTACTTCTAGCTCCAGACAAGAGAAGACTGTCAGGCTGGGTCGCAAAGGGGTTGTACCTAAGGACAAGGTAACAGCTCGTTGGAACTGTAGGTGTGGCAGGTGGGATGAGGTTAGCTGGGTTTGGAGGGCTTCCTGAGGATTGGGTATTTGGTGGACCCAAGAAGGAAGGGCCCTAGGTATCTGGGTATCTGGCCTTGGATAAGTGTGTATTGTAACCTAGGCATGCAGAGCCCGATAAGGGAAGTCACTGGAGTGGAGGTTTAGCAAATGCTTGTGAAGAGGAATTGAGAGCTTTTAGCTATGATTTCAAAACTGGGTCAAGATGGCACTTGTGAAATATTTCATTACAGCAACAAATTTTCTGTATTACATTCCCTCTGTGTGAGATATCTAGAATAGTTTCTATTTTCCTGCCTGGACTCTGACTAATACTGATACAGTTGATTGCATTCCAAATCTTTAAACATTGACAAACTACGTAGAGTGCCATATTAATGTCACTATTAATCAGAATCCTGTCATTTTATTTTTATCCACACCACTTACCACTAATGACTCCCTCTGCCCATGTTTGTCTCTCCCATTATTTTATGAGTTTTTTGGAGGTAGGGATTGTGTCTTGTGTACTCTTTCTCACAACCCTTAGTCCAGAACCTGACCAAACCCCAAATGTGTGCTTGAATAAATCTATAATTAATTACATCGGTCTCTGAGAGTGTATCAATCATGATTTTTTACTTCTACCTTGGCTGCCATTCAGGGCTAGAAACAGCTCCATATTCTGACCTTCATAGTGCTGACCCCCCAGCCTGGGACAAAATCCAGATTCTTTAATGAATCATCTGGCATACATCTTATTTTCTTCCACATACTCCTACAAATTGGCATTTATCACAGCCTCCATGAAGCAGATCTTTGTTATCTGACAGAAACAAACAACAGCTCTCATTTCTTTGGTTAGTTTAGTTTAGTTTTTAATTTCTGGGAGAGCTATGGGGACTGACCTCAGAGCCAGGGACCTGGGCAGCACAGATGGGCCCACACTTGGTGTAATGTTGCTTGCTACCATCTTGAAATTCTTAAAGCTTTTTAAACAATAGGCCCTGCATTTCCATTTGCACTGGACCCTACAGATTATGGAGCCAGTCCTGCCTATCTCATTTGTATATACCTCAAGCTTGTGACATTAATTTACCATCGAGATACGTGGGTTTAATGTTTATAAAACCCTCAGTAGTTCAAAAGTTTCCCACTTTCCTCAGGAAATATGCTCCAAACATCTTAGTGCAACATGACATGAAAAGTTTTTTATCTTCTGTTGCTCCCTGCACCTATACTGACATCCCTAAAATGTTCTCAGTCACATCTCTCTCTACTCCATACCCCCTTCCCTTTACATGTTAACCCCCAGCTATTGTTCTACCTGCTATTTCTAAACTTCACTCATCTTGCATGGGGTTGTCTTCCGTCTTTATCCCTGGCCAACTTCCAACTTATCCTACAGGTCTGAACTTAGATGTCACCACCTCTGGGAAGCCCTCCCTGATCTTTCCAAATCTGAGATATGGGACTCTCACAGCACTCTGTGCTAAATATACCATAGAGAGACTCCCTCAAGTTCTCTGCAGTGGCAGCCATGCTCAGCTCCAAGGGGAACTCAGTACGTTCCCATTCACCAAATGCATGAAAATGAATGCACAAGCCCCTGGTTTATTTGGAGAATGGATGAAGAGACCTATGAGGTTTTCTTTGTCTTATGTAGGAGAGCAGTACTTTTATTATTGAAGAAAACATTCAACAGCACCCTCTGGCATAGGATTGGGGATTCCTTTTTCACCACATTTTCCCATTCCACGAGAGCTAGACAGTAGATTTTTAAATTTCTCAGCCTTTGAGAGGGGTCCTCAGGTCTCTCCTCGGACATACCTTTGCCCAGATCATGGAGGAGGTGTAAGTAAGACACCTTCCTTACCCCAAGGACTGTGTGACCCTGTGCAACTTCTGGACCAAGTGTCTCTGCCTTTCCCTTTCCTAGTCTATGTTCTATTCACCCTCTATGGGGCCCAACTGAAATGTTAACTACCCAAAGTTTTAACGTAATTAATCCCTTTCTGTTTTGCAGTGGCATTTGTTTTTGTTTATTTGTTTGTTTTTGTTTTTGGTAGGTCCCTGACTGGGAATTGAACCCAGGCCACGGCATTGAGAGCGCGGAAGCCTAGCCACGACACCACCAGGGAACCCCATTGTTGTTGTTGTTTGTTTATTTGTTTTGTTTTTGGTAGACATTTTGTTTTTACCTGTAAGGATACTTGGCACACATTCTGCTTAATGTCATAATGACTTGTGCACTAGAGTAGGTAATAAACTTTGAGAGCAGTAGCGGAATGTTCTAATCTTTGTAGCCTTTAAGCCTGTGTGTCTTACACACAGATGCCACTCAAATTAACATTGGGTAGTTTGGACCTCTAACACATAGACTGATATACAATTAGTCCTAGAAAAGAAGAACTTGAAAAAGGAAGGAGAGTGGCTTTATCTGATAAAGAAAAATTTCCCCCAAATCAATAGAAAATACCCAAGCTTGGAAGAAGGGCGCCAAGCGGGGGTATAGACAGTGAAAAACATGGAGTACAAGAAGACAAGGGAAAGGACCTGGGAGACAAACAGGTGGCAAGTCCTAAAGTCCTAGAGGTAAGGAGGGTTTAAAATTTATATTAATAATTAAGCCACCACTGAGACAGGGACCAATGGAAGAGGAGAGATTAGTGAATTGCAGGACAACCTGACCAAGGTTATGGAGGGTGTTGTCCTTTGCTTTAGCAGAAAAGAAGGAAGTGTGGCCCCAGAAGCTGAGGCTTGTAGGGATGAAAACAGGGTGACTGGGAGCTCCCTGGTGGTGTAGTGGCTTGAGGCTTCGGCGCTGGCGCTGTCAGAGCTGCGACCTGGGTTCGATTCCCGGTCAGGGGGCTACCCACATGCAAAAAAAAAAACACAAAACAAACAAACAAACAAAAAAACCAAAGAAAAAGAAAACAGGGTGACTTGTCTAAATAACTGTACTACTGCAATCAGCATTCCAGTTAAGCATGCCACTGCTGTACCTGAGTGCCCCAGCTGTAAGTAAGTTCCTTGGGAAGCCTCTGTTCTTGTTTTGAGGCCAACCCCCTATTCTCTTGCATCCAAATAAATGCAACTCCAAAGACACTGATATTAATTAAATTTTATCTAGTAAACTTCGATTGCAGATGTATTGCTTCCCTCCTCTTTCTCCAGCCAGGTTTCCTCTGCTCTCTGTCTCTCCTTTTATCAAGAGAAATTTGGCATCTTTATGCAAATTTGGATCTTGAATAGTAAGTTCTCTGAAACATAAAATTTCCTGAATCAATGAGTCATTTGTTTAATGAATCTGAAAATCTGGCGGGGAGGGGGCAGGGGGAGGAAGCTATGGGGACTTGCTGGGAGTCTGAATTTGCAAAGTAGCTCTCCGTATCCTGATTCTCAAGTCCGTGCCTCCTCAGAACACTAATGCTTGTCCTATCAGCGGCTGAAAGTGGCCACGGGGATGATTAAATATTAAATGAAATATTCCTGAGAGAAAACTATCTCTAAGTATGTGAAGGAAAACAGAACTTTGTAGTGATAAAAACAAAACGAAAACTGAGTGCTTGTTTGGTCTTTCTGACTTCCACGATGATTTTGCTTATTATTTCTGATTAAGGGCCCACACTGGCATCTCTGAGGATGATTCCTGGGTCCCCGTGGGTCCAGGTTCAAGCTATACAGTAAGAATGTGATAGCTTTATAGCCTGGTAAAAACCAACCAGTCCTGCACTTAAACAGCCTTTGCTAATATTCCCCTTCCTTTCTACATAGCCTGTCCTTAAGAAATGGAAACCTAACTACTTTTTTTCCTGTTCCAAGTCTGAAATGAATCTTTGGAATGTGCTAGTAATCTAACTTGTCTGAGTCACTTGGCTTAAACATTGATTCAAGGTGTCCAACGAAGTCGAGTCTGGAGGCTTTGCTAGAAATAAATGATAAAGATTTCTTGGAGGGTCTTAGGGTTTGCAAACCAGAAACACAATGGGGTGACACCCAGAGTGTTTCAACGAAGAAAGAAAAGCTGAGGGTTCTTATAATGAAAAGTATTACATTCTTGAGAAGAATCAGTTCTTCATTCTTAGCCTCTGGATTGGTCCAAGACCATAAAACTCTAGGTGACTGGTGGTCTGGATAATGGATGTCAGGTGCTCTGGATACCTGAACATTCTTTTCTTAGTCCTTTTGGGGGTGGGGGTGGTAATTAGAGGGTTATCTGGAGTTTTAATATACATCAGGCATTAAGACAGGACTGGGAAGTTCAAAAGTTTAAGTTCCCAGGCTATTTAAAACAGGAATAGAATTATTTCCTCATACCACAATCTATTTGATTATAGTAATTTAGCAGCTTGACTATACTGACTCCATGTTCTTTTCCTCACTCTGTTCAGAAGCTAACCTGGGACAAGGGCGTTCCAGACAAGACAGCCCATCGGAGGGAAGTATCACCAGACTCTCCTGCAGTGTCTCCTAAAGCTCTGTGTTGTGTCTTGCAGAGAACCTTTGGAAGTAATTAGCTTGATGACTGTTTCTTTAGAGGCGCTGCAGTCCTGATTAAAAACGCTACTGAAGCCCAGTGAGGATGTCCTTGACACACATCCTATTTTCTGGGAAGAGATTCCTCCCACAGTGGTGGAGCTGGGAAGAGACAAATTGCTTTTGGCGGCTTCAAAAGTGGTTCAAAGTGCTGCAGTTGACCGGAATCACACCCTGCACTTTTCCCTCTTCCCATGTGCAAGGTGCCAACAGTGATAGCACTGCACCAACAGATTATCTGCCAGATAGGGGTGGAGGAGAACACCGCCAACAGCCAGATGGCGACAGAATCTCGACCCTATGCTAGAGTTACACGGATGGCCAAACGACGGCGGGAAGGCCCGGAACCCCGTGTGCGACTCTGGGACCCGCCGGGGTGCAAGATGATTTATTTATTGACACTGGGCCGGCGGCGCCCGCAGCTGGCTGGAGTCCGCGGTGACATCACGGGCCAGGGCGCGGGTCACGTGCCCCGCTTCCTCCTGCTCCTCCTCCTCCCGCCTCCTGCGGAGCTCAGGATCCGGCTCCAACCTCTCGGAGCTGTCGGGGCAGGAGCGAAGCGTGAGCCAGAGGGCGAGCAGCGAAGCGGGCACGAGCCGGGCCTGACCGGGAGCGACCGAGGAGCCGGCAGCCGTCGCGCAGCGGCCCCGAGCCAAGCGACCAAGGTCCCTGCAAACTTGGGCGCGCACTCGCGCCACGGCGTCCGCAGCCGGAGCGATGAAGATGGTCGCGCCCTGGACGCGGTTCTACTCCAACAGCTGCTGCCTGTGCTGCCATGTCCGCACCGGCACTATCCTGCTCGGCGTCTGGTACCTGGTGAGCGCGGCGGGCTGCGACGACATGCCGGGGGGCGCATCGGCCGGGGCGGGGGCGCATCGGCCGGGAAGGGGGCGCATCGGCCGGGGCGGGGGCGCATCGGCCGGGGCGGGGGCGCAATGGCCGGGGGGGGGGCGCATCGGCCGGGACGGGGGCGCATCGGCCGGGAAGGGGGCGCAACGGCCGGGAAGGGGGCTCAACGGCCGGGAAGGGGGCGCCAGTGCCCGGAGCCCCCGGGCCCCTGACCCGCGCCCCCGCTTAGCTTTTCACCGCCCCAAGTTGGCTCCTGGTCGGGCCTTGGGTTGGGTGACGCCGGCGCTAATCCGCCTAAAGTTATATTATTAGAAAGTTAATTCTCTGGGCGAGCGAACCCGCGATCGTCCCGGCTTGGCCAACTCGTGGAGGGGTCCGGTCAGGGCCCGGAGATAAGGGCATTTCGGGGGTGCCGGTGGGCCGGGGTGCTCCCGAGCGCCCCGCGGTTGTACGGTGCAAGTGCTCGAGGTGCCCAGAGAAGTCGGATCCTCACCTGCGGAGCACGTGTTTTCCCTTCCTTTCTCCTTACCGCCCGGTGGGCTCGACGTTCCGACGAGCCCAGGCAGCGTCTTGGGGTGACCGGTCGGGGTTGTGCAGCCGGCGCGCCCATTCTCCCTGCCCGCATCCGACCTCGGGCGCAAGTTCGGATCCCGAGCTGACTGGTTGGGGGGACTTGTCACACTCTGAATGGTTCCCCCCCCACACACACACACGTTTGTTGTAAAGCCAGCCCAGCAGGAAGGGATTTGCTTGGGATTTACTGCCTTCCAGCCAGCCCGGGGAAGCCATTTTACACTCACTAGCCTGTCCATCGACAGGTGATCCTTTTACCTTAGCAGACACCGCAGGCAAATTGATTTTTTTTATGGTTGGAACTTTTAAGATCGTATTTGTTTTGTATGGGGAGCAATGATTATCAGGGGCAGTGAGGCAACTTAATGGAGTCTTGTCTTGTCTCTGCTCCAGTTGATTGTGGCACCCCTAAACTGCAACATTGAGTACGATTCCCTTGTAGTTCAGGTTTTGTGACATCATGATGGAGGATTACACCTAAGACACTTTTCAGTGAATACCACTGCATATTGTGAACATAAGGTAGTAAGATGGCCTATAGAACTTTTTACTGAGAATAAATTCTTCCTTTTTGGCGGGGGTGGGGGGTGGGGGGTGTAATTCCCTGGCTGGGAATCGAACCCAGGCCTCAGCGTTGAGAGCACCAAAGCCTAGCCACTACACCACCAGGGAACCCCTGAGAATAAATTCTTAATCATCATTTTTTTGTTGATTCATATTCAATTTTTTGATACAATAATGTCAAATTGTGTTATGTGCCATTTTAAGCAAAACACCCCCCCCACACACACACACACAGCATTTGGGTTGTCTGTTCTATTTATAGTTTCAAGTTTCCTTTAGTTGGTGCCTATCACAGAACACACAATGGAAATGTTTGGCTTTGAAAGCTTTTAACCAGATCGTCGGTATGTATGGGTTCTTACTGTGAATGCATACAGAACATCAACACTTTGGCTCAACCTTAACTTTGCTAATAGCCGGAAATCTCATAAATTTAAAATTACTGTGTGGCTTCAAAATATTAGTGCTTTTATTAATGATCAAGACAGACTATTTTACGCCCCCCTTGAAAATGTTTAAATCTGCAGACTTGCAAGTACATCAGTGAATGTAATTTGTAAAATCTAGGGCACTGCATTAGGCAAATGTACTGCATGATCTACAGGAAAAATAAATCTACTTGAGCCCTATTGTTGGTTGCAAGCCAACCAGACAGTATTGGTGTGATAAGAGGAGAGTAAGCTGCATGCTTTGTCTACTGTTGGAGTATGCTCTTTGTGGAAAGTAGTTATTGGGCACATGTTGTAGCATTTGGAAGAAGATAATTGGAGAGTTTTCTCACAGATGTTAAGAATGCCACTTTAGGTAAAACTAATAATTGGGAAACCTGGCTTTAGTACTGATAATGTGCATAAAAGGTCTTTTTCATTTCATAGAACAGTTTAGACTTTTTTTTTGAACTGTGAGTTTCCCTCATTCCTTTTTTTTTTTTATGATTTTGTTTGTTTGTTTGTTTTTTATTTTATTATTTTGCTTTTTGGTATGTGGGTAGTTCCGCAGCTGGGAATCGAACCCAGGCTGCAGCGCTGACAGCGCAAGCGCAGAGGCCTTAAGCCACTACACCATCAGGGAACTCCCCCTCATTCCTTTAAATACATTTGGTTATCCAAAACTTCGATTTACATGAGCAGGTTTAAGCTGAGGGAGCCAGGTCACTGAAGAACAAGGCACCTCTCCCTCTTTCCCTCACCTCTCTCACCTCAAAAAGGGCAGAGGTTTCAGTGAAAAAGGGCAGGGTTTGGGTAGATATTCAAAAAAGAATCCACTGGAAGGGCTGTTCCTTAAACTAATAAGTAATTGCCTGTTATGCCAAATCGGTGAAGTGGATATTTTTTATGCATTTGTTTCCTACTACCACCACCTTACTAGGGTCCAGTGTGCCAGGTTGTATACCAGATGCTTTGTATGAGCTTAACTTTTATATATTCATGATGAGGTAATTTTTTTATTCCCATTTTACAGATGATAACAAGGCTAAGAGAGCTTAGGTGATTTTACACAGGTCCCATGATTGGTCTGTAGTCTGAGTATTGTTTCAGTCTGTCCTGATTCACTGTTTCTCCTTTTTAAAAGTTGTGTGTTTTGTTTCTGCCTTGGTATAATAAAGATTTTCTTTTTTTTTTTTAATTCATTTTTATTGTTAGACTTATTGGGGTGACATCTGTTAGCAAGGATTACACAGGTTTCAGGCATACAATTCTACAGTGCATTGTCAACTTGTTGTGTAGTAAGTTCACCACTTAATGTGACTTCTCTTTCCATCACCTTATATTTAGCTTCCCCCCTCCTCTCCCACCCCCTCCCCCTTCTCCCCTAAAGATTTTCTTTAGTCCAGTAACAAAGCATATTGATTTCAGGTATTTATAGATTAGAAATCCTTTTATGTTTGTTTTTCTTTGTTTTCTTTTTTCCTTTTATTGAGGCATAATTTACATATAGTGAAATTCACAGATATTAAGTGTACAGTTCCTTGAGTTGACAGTGTGTACACTCGTGTAACCCACGCCCTTAGAGAACATTCCAAAGCCCCAGAAAGTTCCTCTGTGCCTCTTCCCAGTTAGACCTGGCCACACCCATCCCCACTCCACAGTGAGTTTTACTTATTCATGTACAGGGAAGTATACTGCATGTACTCTTTTATCAGGTTTCTTTCACTTAGCATGATCCTTTATGATGTTGTTATGGAGTGTGTTGTAGCTCCTTTTTATTGCTGAGTATTGTTTCATTGTATAATATACCACAGTTTGTTTATTCATTTGCCCGAAGATAGACATTAGGATTGTTCCCAGTTTGGGGGTATTATGGGTAAAGCTTCTCTGAATATTCTTGTACAAGACTTTTTGTGAGCATATGTTTTTATTTCTCTTGAGTAAATCCTGAGGAGTAGAATGGCTGGTCATTGGGCAGATGTATGACTAATGATGTGGAACAGTTTATCTTTGCTTATTGGCAATTATAGCTTCCTTTGTGAGGTGCTGTTTATTGCCCACTTTTTAATTGGGTTTCCTCTTTTTTTTCTAATTGGATGGTAACAACTCTTTACACATATTTTGGATACTAGTCCTTTGTTAAATATATACTTGAGAATATTTTCTCCCAGTGTGTGGCTTGCCTACTCATTTTTTTTTTTTTAATTGGTTGGTTCCCTGAGCCAGGATCGAACCCAGGCTACAGCAGTGAGAGCGCCCAAACCTAGCCACTAGACCACCAGGGAACCCCCCCACCCCCCAACTACTCTCATTTCTTAATGGTATTGCTCTTTAGACTTCCCGGGGACAAGAGACTAGAGAAAGAGACTGCCAACTCCAACATTGCATCATGAGTCTATTTAGGGGAACTTACATACCGGGAGTCTTGGGCACACAAGACAATGCGGATATCTTCCATGGAACAAGGAAGAATGGAGAGGCATACTGGGGCGTGACTCTCCTCAGATAGGGGAAAATGCCTTGCATGCCTGTCAGGGGCAGAGCAAAGGCCTATTCTAGGAGCCAGCACCCCTGGGGCGCAGGGGAGGGGTCTGTCAGTCAGTCTCTGAGGGATTTATAGGAAGCAGTCTTTGTCTGGCCTGAATCTAGCTGAACCCCAGTTTGAGGGTCCAGCAACGGTCATGCTATAGTACAGTCTCTCCTCCAAGGGGATATTGTGATGAACAGGAGTTTGGTTTTTTTTTTTTTGCTTTTTGGTATGTGGGTAGCTCCCTGACTCGGAATTGAACCCAGGCCGCAGCGCCAACAGCACCAGCACCGAAGCCTTAAGCCACTACACCATCAGGGAACTCCAGTTTTTAATTTTGATTAAGTTCAATTTGTCTTTTTTTTTTTTTTAATGATTTCTACTTTCTATGTTTTAAGATATCGCTACCTACCTAAAAGTGGTAAAGACATTCTCTTAGACTTTCTTCAGAAGCTTTATGGCTTTAGCTTTTACATTTACATCTGTGATCCATCTCAAATATTTTTATTATGATGTGAGGTAGAGGCTTTTCTGTGTTCGTGTTAAATGGCAGTTTAATCACTTAACCTAAAAAAGTTATATTATTACATAACCTTTAATATCTACAAATATTTAGAAAGACAAGTAAGATCCTTATCCATCTTCACAGAGAATGAAGATTGTCTTGTCCTGGTTTCTAGAGGAGACATGATAAGAATGATAAGAAAGAAATAGTTGAAGCAGACTGATGGCTTTGAAATCTGGGATTTCCTGTCTTTATTTAATAAAATTTAGTGTTCTAAAACTGAACTCATTTACTCCCTCCTCAAATTTACCCATACTCTTATCTAGTCTCTTTTTTACTATCTAGACTCTCTAACTAGATAATCTCTGTTCTTCTTGTCACCTTAATCTCTCCTTTATTCCATCTCCCATGTCCTATTGATTTTTGCTCTACCTCCTGATTACCTCCTTATTCTGTCCTGTTCTTACTCTCCCTACCATTTCCCTCATTTCAGCTCTCCTTAGCACTCACTTGGCTATCTTAATAGTCTCATAACTGGTCTTTCTGCTTCTTGCCTTGTCACCAATAAACCATTTTCCTCCAGTCTATTATAGGTTAAGTTCTCAGAGGTATTTTTCTCAAACACACCTATGAACTTATCCTACTCCCAAAAACTTGGCTCTCTATCCCAGGAAAGTCTGTGTCTGTAATATTTCATGACCTGTGTGTTACAAGCCAATTTAAATTGGCTTAAACAATTAACACACGGTGGGTTGGGCCACGTGTCTTTTGTCTCTCCATCCCCTTTCAGGTTACGCTCCTTTCGGATACCGATGGCTGCCTATTTGCCAGTCAGTACTTTTTTGGGGGGATGGGTTCCCTGGCTGGGAATCGAACCCAGGCCACGTGGCCCCGCGGTGTTGAGAGCACCGAAGCCTAGCCACTACACCACCAGGGAACCCCTCTAGTCAATACTTAAGCCCTAAGTCTGGAGATTTATTCTGATTTGACAAACTTGAGTTGTCTGTGCACCCCTGAGCCAGCGGCCAGGGTTATGTGACTAGAATATACTGGTGAATTTAGGCCTGGGATAGTCTCCTGCTCTTGAACTAAAGGTTAGGAAGGATGTGAGCCAGAGTGGGATTAACTTTATTCAAAACACCAGGTTGTGAGTAGAAGGCTGGTTTATTTCCCCAGAGAATCAACAGTCTTACTGGGAGGAGGAGGAAAGACTATTTGGAGGACCATGAAAAATGCTTAGGCTCAAGTCCTCTTATTTCTTGTGGAGTCTGTTTTACCATCAGGACCTGAATTTTTCTTGTTACACTCAAGCACTTTTTCTCTTGTCATTTCTTTCGTTGTTTTACCGGGGTTTTTTTCTTAGTGTGTTTTTTAAAATGGTACTGGTAGTTTAAAGCATCTGTCGTTGACACCACTTTTTGTGCATATTATACTTTTTACCATCATCCAAGTGTGTTTTAGGAAATATGTACTGAATGCAAATATATACTGAATGCCTCTCTGTGCCAGATACTATTCATAGGATAGTTGGCCGAACTTCAGATTATAAAGGATGAAAGAGCTCAGAGTAGCTGGTCTCATTGGCTTTACGACCTGGCCTTTCAAATAATCAACTAGTTCACTTTGAAAGTCACAGCTTGCTTGTGTACCCAAGCCTGATAAGGTTTCTTTGTATCCTAGGAAGTTCTGGTGCAATTACTATTGATTTTTGTCTGGGTAGTAATACTAGATAGTAAAACTGACATCTTGTATTTGTAGAGTCATTGATCATTTTTAGTGGCTTTCACATTTGTTTTTATTTAGACCTCAAAGTAACCCTACGGTCAGGCACAGTAGGTGGTGATATGCTCATTTAACATCAATAGTTTCTTTCTAGCTGTCAGATTCCGTCACTTGGTTTGTAAGTCCAGGGCAAAATATGAACTAATTCATAGTACTTATGTAATCTTTATTGCCTAGTATTTATTTTCCCTACTATATTATAATAGATTGTAAAAGACTGAAATGCTAGTCTAAAGATTCGGGTATTATTCTGTAGGTAGTGGGGAGACATTGAAGAATTATGAACAGGGAGATATAGGATGAAAGCTGTTTTTAAGGAAGATGAAGATGTCAGGCTGTTTTAGGTAGCTAGAAAACCAGAAGGGGAATTTATAGTCCTCCAGATGTGAGATAAAGCAGGCACAAGTCTCTAATTTGCTAATGGTGCAAATAATATAGATGGGAATTTTTATTGATTAACAAATGATGTAAGTCTCTCTCTTTCCATTCAGACTTTCTCCATCTGAATTCAGGAATCAAATCTATTTGGAGTGAGGGTGTTGGATATTGTTAGATCTCTAATGAACTGTTTTTAAAAAGTACAGGTACCTCCTCTCACCTAATGTAAAGGATCAAGGGCAGTTCTGTAAACTACTGGCTAATGAAGATTCAATGGCATTTAATATCTTTTTTAAATTTTGTTCCACATTTTGACAGATGTTCAGAACATTTTAAAGATGGACTGGCCAAGAAATAAATTAAAGATTGCCATTAAAGCTGTTAGTTAATATCGATATCTCCATGACCCACTTAAAATATATCTAATTTAACTAACAAAGCATCAGGTATCAAAGTTGTTAACCTAAGTTTTGCACTGTGATGTATGTTATGTCTAAATGGGTAATGTATTTGTTTCATCAGCTTACTTTGAATCTTCGCCAGGAAGGAAGAGGCCACAGTTTCCCCTTCCCACCCCACCCGCTTTGGGCAGATACATTATTGTTCATAAAGGGATACTGGTGGAAATAATGTGTGAGCCCTAGCAGCATAATTCACGGCTTTCTCCTCTTCCAGCTCCATTGGCTTTTAGTAGAGCTTTGGGAGCCTTTGGTAAGAATTCTTAAAGAGCTAAAAACTGGTTAACCCATTTACTTGAAGCAAAATAGAAATTAAGCAAAGATAACACTTCAGTTGCTCTTAACAAACCTTTTCTTTTTGGTAATTCCCTGGTTGGGACTCAAACCCAGGCCGCAGCATTGAGAGTGCTGAAGCCTAGCCACTACACCACCAGGTCACTACACCACCAGGGAACTCCCTTAACAAACTTTTAAAGGTTTAGAATTGACTCTTTGTAGTTGCAGCTTCCAGGGAAAATTTATTTCTCAGGGAAATAGATAGTGGCCAGAAAATTGTTTGAGGAAATACAATTCCAAATTATTAGTAAAAATAAGCTAGAGCTCATTTCTTATATTAATCTTGAGCTGCTAAAATTACATGGCTTGTTGGTTTCATGGTGCAGAGATGGTGAAGCAGTAATATGTGACACGTAGTAGGTACTGACAATTGTGTTGACTAATAATAGAAGGCTTAGGGTCTGCAAAAATGGAGACATTATAGATTGGGGAAAAAAGAAGCACTTATGAAGTCACCTATGGAAGACCAGATGGGGTGCATCAAAATTTGGCCCTTTTTTAGTATGCCCTTGAGCTACCTGGACCAGAGAGTAGATCTTGTCAGTGAATGACTGATTCACACCAACTCAGTTCTTGGAAGACTGACACATAAAACTAGAATGCCAATTTATTAATATTCAGTGGGGAAATATAATCATCATTAGTTGAATACTCTTGTCTTTAGCCTGTGTATTTCTTTCCTTTAGTGCAGTGATCCCCAACATTTTTGGCACCAGGGACCAACCAGTTTCATGGAAGACAATTTTTCTATGAACATGGGGTAGAGGTATTTTGGGATGATTTAGGCACATTACAATTTATTATGTACTTTATTTCTGTTATTATTACATTGTAATAATATAATGAAATAATTATACGACTCACCATAATGCAGAATCAGTGGGAGCCCTGAGCTTCAGTTTTTTTTTTTGCTTTTTGGTATGTGGGTAGCTCCCTGACTGGGAATCGAACCCAGGCCGCAGCGCTGACAATGCCAACGCTGAAGCCTTAAGCCACTACACCATCAGGGAACTCCCTGAGCTTCAGTTTTGATATGAATTTGAAAGCAGTTATTATGGCTTCTGTCCAAATCTCTGCTACTGTTAACCTGTATTTGCAACTATTCCCCAGCCCTAGCGTCACTGCCTCAGCTCCACCTCAATGTATCAGGCATTAGATTCTCATAAGGAGCACACAACTGAGATCCTTCCATGTGCACTTCACAGTTGGGTTTGAGAATCTACTGCCTCCGCTGATCTGACCGGAGGCGGAGCTCAGAGGTAATGTGAGCGATGGGGAGCAGCTGTAAATACAGATGAAGCTCCCCTTGCTCCCCAGCCGCTCACCTCCTGCTGTGCAGGCTGATTCCTAACCAGCCACAGACTGGTACCAGTCAGTGTTCTGGGGGTTGACGATCCCTGCTTTAGAGGACACTAAATTATGATTGTAGAACGATTTGAGTACTTAATACCTTTTCATGAAGACAAGCCTGGTAAGTCCAACTTCTCGGAAAAGGTAACATTCAGGACTAAAAAGATCTAGTTGCAGGTGGTGACAGTGTTCTTCCAACTACCCTTAAAGGAAAGGGTTTGGTTCTTGGATAGTCCTTTGTTGAAGTCTCGGCTTTGATTATCCCACCCTTGACTTAGAGCTGCTGCTGATCTAGGGGTTCTTTTTTTTTTTTCTCTCCTTTTTAAGGTAGGATTAAAGTAGGATTCTCTGATGTATTTTCTCTTTTGTGTTAATACTTTAGCCTCTGTGTTTGTTATGATATAGATAAAGCTACTGTAATAGAGATGCAAAAATGCATACTTAAGATAGTTTATTTCTCTCATGTTAACAGTCCAGAGAGGGTTGGCAGACTTTGTTATGGGAGATCACCCTGAGGTTACCCAGAGCTGTGGGGCAGCTCTGCCATCAATATTTGGATTCCTTCAGTGATTCAAAGGGCTGCTGCTTCTATCCTCATCTATTAATACATGGTTGGAGAGAATTCATTAGCACCGTTTGTGTTCTGGCCTGGTAGAAGGGAGAAAGGGTACCTGGAAGACAAGCAAATTAATTTTTTTAACAATGTATAATGGAAATTGCATGCACAGCTTTTACTTACATCCAAGTAGCCAAAAATAAGATAGATAATCTAGATGCAAGGGATGCTGGGAGATGCTATCTTTAGCTGAGCATTTATGTGTCCAGATAAACCTATTATTGTGAAAGAAGGGGAGAATACATTGGGATGGTATCTACTAGTCTGGCAAGACACCTCTCCAACCAAGATCCTGTGCCCAATGAGCAACCTGTACTAACAACAGATGGTTTTGATTCCAGTGCGAAACAGTACCTGTTCTCAGTACTTCCATTATCTTGTCTAAATTGGAGTTAATAATTCTAAAGATAAATAATTATTAAAAGGTATCACCAAACAGTTTAAATAGGTTATAAAAACAGTTATGACTACGGATGAAACTAAGTAGTTTTCAAATGTGAATGCACTTTTACCAAGGTATGCTCCATGAATGGTGTGACTATCTAAGAGTTTTTTAAAGATAAAATGAAGGTCACATGAATAGCAATTTCAGTATGAAAACACATATAGTTATCTGTAAAAGACATAAACTGCAGCTAGTTTATGGATCAGAAAACTAACTGCTTATAGATAAGGACTTCCCATTTCAAAAGAAAATAATTGTAGGAAATTTCTTTATCTTTCCTTTATTCCTCCTTTAACAAGATTTTATTGAGAACTTCCTGCGTATTAAAGAACTGTGCTCTCTGGGAGTTCCCTGATGGTGTAAGGGCTTAAGGCTTCGGCGCTGGCGCTGTCAATGCTGCGGCCTGGGTTCGATTCCCAGTCAGGGAGCTACCCACATACCAAAAAGCAAAAAACAAAAAACAAAAAACAAAAACTGTGCTCTCTAGGTACTGGTGATACAATGGTAATTCAAAATAAATATTAATAGTAACTAATATATATTAGTAATGATGAAAATAAATATTGGAACATAATTTTGATAAATACTACAGCGGAGAATGTGTAGCACTGTGACAAGACCTATAGCAGAGTTTGGGGATGGAGGTGGCAGTGTTGAAGAGCCTGATAATCTTTCTTTGTCTTTATCTGGAGAAATTAGTCCGCTTACATTAACAATAATTACTAGTATGTTAGGACTTATTTCAGTCATGGTATCTGTTTGCCTCTCATTTGTTGCCATCTTTCATATTGACTGAATTTTTTCTTATCCATTTTTCCCTATCTGCTATTTTGGAAGTCATACTGTATTTCTATTATTTTAGTGGTTCACTCAAGAAACTTGGACATAATGTATACTTATCAAAGTCTAGAGCAAGCTTGTTTAGCCTCTGGCTCATGGGCTATATGTGGTCCAGATCACTTTGAATGCGGCCCAACACAAACCCGTAAAATTTCTCAAAACATTATGAGATTTTTTTCGTGAAATTTTTTTTTAAGCTCCTTGGCTATCGTTAGTGTTTGTGTATTTTTTTGTGGCCCAAGACTATACTTCTTCACTGTGGCCCAGGGAAGCCAAAAGATTGGACA
>PVJL010005631.1:43045-63724 GCA_004026885.1 Lyroderma lyra
TTTTTTTTTTTTTTTTTTTTTTTTTTTTTTTTTTTTTTTTTTTTTTTTTTTTTTTTTTTTTTTTTTTTTTTTTTTTTTTTTTTTTTTTTTTTTTTTTTCAATCACTAGAATTTTTCTTTCTTTCTTTTATTTATTTTTTTTATGTGGGTAGTTCCCTGGCGGGGAATTGAACCCAGGCCGCAGAGTTGAGAGTGCTAAAGCCTTGCCACTACACCACCAGGGAACTCCCTATAATTTTTCTTTAAAAAGTAGATACTTTAACACTGAAAATTTGAGAAGCACATGACTCATCGTTTTCTTTTGTATCTTAGACCTGCTGTTCTAGGATCTTTATGCTTCTGTCTGAATTACGTACAAGTATTTTTAAAATTACTTTAGTGAGTATGTGTTGGTGACAAATTCTGACATGGCTCTCATTCTTGAAAGATTTTTGCTGGATATATAATCCTAGATTGTCAGTTACTATCTCTTAACACATTGAAGCTCTTATTCTACTGTCTTTTAACTTATGTAATATTTTCGTGCTGAGAGATCTGTTGCCATTCTTCCAGACATTTATTTCTGACTTACAGGTCTTGGGTGGGTCTTGTAGTTAGTTATACCAGGGCTGTCTGGAAAATACCCATCTGTAAATGCCTCTTTTTTATATCACATGGCTGGATACTTTCTGGACAGCCCTTGTACATCAGTCATAAGGTCTGGATGATAAGTGAAGCTTCTGGTCTGCATACCACACTTTTGGTAGCAATGGTTTAGTGGACTTGTACATTTCTTTTTTTGGTCGTTCCCTGGCTGGGAATCGAACCCAGGCCGCGGCTTTGAGAGTGTCTAAGCCTAGTCACTATACCACCAGGGAACCCTCATACATTTCTGAGGCAGAACTCCTTTTCTTAGAATCTTGCCTATGTAGTTAAAACTTTGTTAGTTTTTATTTCTTCAAAAGATAAATGAATGGAACAAGTATCTGACAGCGTGGTGATAAGAGTCAAAGTATTGTTATAAGGAACAAATTTTAATAACTGTTTTGTGAAAATGTTTTAAAAATTAAGTTAGTAAATTATAATAGGTGACTTCTTTGATTCTTTTGTTATTTTTACTTGAGAATATTTCTTATCCTGTTTTTAACCCCTAGAGGTTTAGAAATTAAATGGGAGTTTCTCAAATATTAAACGTAATTAATATTTATTCTAAAGTAAGTATGTAAGCAAGAATTTAATTTTAAAGATATTTATGTATTTATATTAGTAATAGATAATAATTTACTATATAATCTTTTTTTTTTTTTTAATTAAATCCATGGTTTGTACTTTTATTTTATTTTTATGTGGGTAGTTTCCTGGCTGGGAATCGAACCCAGGCCACAGCATTGACAGCGCCGAAGCCTAAGCCACTACACCACCAGGGAACTCCCTACTATATAATCTTTTCATGAATTTACTTTGATAATAAATGCTACAAATAATCTCCAGAGACCATTTACTTTTGAAGTCATCTGATACTTTTTTCTTTTAAATAAAATAACAATATTAGATATTGACATCACCTTCAAGAATGTTCCATCACCTAGATTTAGTAATGACTATTTATGGTCTACATTTTATGTATGGAAAAGAGAAAATATTGTTCAACAATTCTGCATTATGATTACAAAACATTTCTGTGTCTAAGAGATGGTTAGATGATAATGTATCATTGTATTTGATTTTAATTTGACAGTTGACTTTTTAAGAAGTTTACTATTTAGTTATACTTTCAACAGATTTTTGTTCTAGTATTGCAAAATATTTCAATTCTAGAAGTGTAAGTTCTTTTCTCTTTAATTTCCAAATTTGTTTTTATTTTGGGGTGTATTGAATGGAGCTATTTTGTTAGAACGTTTTAACTCTAAAGTGCAATATAACAAAACCTCTTGAATGGAATGCAAAATGTATAATCTAATAGTTACATCTGTACTATCTCTTCACTTTTCATTAGTAAAGATGTCCTGTTTTATGAGTTTCACTTTTGGTGAACAGCTTGAATACAAGAATAAAGTATTTTATGTATTTTATGTACAGGAAGTAATACAATCATTTTAGTCTTTCAAAGCATATCCTATATTAGTACAAGTTGTTGGATGGTTATGAATAAGGACTAATAGGCCTAATGAATAGAGCAAAGTAGAACAAAAACACTATTTTTGCTGCACTAAAAATTTAATTTAGCCATTTTGCACTTATTTTTTTTCTCTTTTCCAGATGCCAGGCTTCTAATCCTTTAGTACTTGATACTATTTTTATGCACAGAATTTAGGTCTTGATAGTCAGTCCCTCCTAAACTAAGCTCTGGGCTAGGCCTGTCTCTTCACTTTCAGAGATCCAGAATGTTCTTTAAGACATACTTATTCTTTCCATTCATGACTACCCCTACTCCCAAGTTTCCAGATGCCCTTTGGACAACATTCCTCTTTCTGGCCTCTGTTAAGGGACCATTCTTTGCCTTCTGCCCACTGTCCAGACATCTTCCTCATATATTGTCAGGACTCTGTATTCTTAGAGAATATATAATGCTGTCTCAGCCTGAGCATGAAGATCAGAACCCAACCGAGCCCGTGCGGAGATACTGCAATTACTGCTGCTGAGGTGGCAGATTGCTTTCATATTTCTGCCAACCTCCAGTCGCATTGAGAATGGCTGTCTGGAACACTCCCTGGAAAAGAATTCCAAAACTGCTGTCAGAGGACTGCTGGGCAGATTCGGGCAGGGCTTGTGAACGCAATGTGGTGATTTCTTGGGAGAGACATTTAGAATCAAAAGACCAATGATTGAATGTCAGCTGACAATAGTATGAGTTGGATCAAGTTTTATCTGAAGTCTGAGAGTCGTCATCTGTAGAATGGTGTAGTAGGGGAGGCAAAACTGCTTCAGTAATGTTAAATGGTGTGTATCGTGGTTTCTCGATTTACTTCATCACCCGTGAAGGAGTCATACTGAAAGGATGGCACTGTGGGCTGCAAGCTCATTCAGAAGGACCTCATTGAATGGAGGGTAAAGACCTCTACTGTACATTTTTAAAATTTGCCTATTGAGGGAGTTCCCTGGTGGTGTAGTGGCTTAAGGCTTCAGCGCTGGCGCTGTCAGCGCTGCGGCCTGGGTTCGATTCCCGGCCAGGGAGCTACCCACATACTAAATAAATTAAAGAAAGAAAGAAAGAAAGAGAAGACAACCTAATTTTTTTTAAAAAAAATTTTGCCTATTGAAATGGGGCTCTAATAAATAAAGGTACAACTTCCATTTTTACGGCTTATACATTTTCCCTCACAGTATGTAACCTGGAGACTGTCCTATGATTTACAGCTTCTGCAACTTAAAATATTGGCTGTACTAGTTATCATCCAACTCAAAGGACTAGCAAGAGTGATTATTTTTATGCTTTTGTTTCCTTGGACTTTGTCTTAACACTTAATTCTTAGTCACTTAGTCTGATACCCTAAAATTACTTGTGCTGTAATCTTTTGTCTCTCAAGATTTCCAAAAGTCTTTTACTTTCTGGTGTTAAATAAAGTCATCTCCCTGTAAAGTCTGTCAACTGCCACCAAGTCACTAGTATAGCAGAAGTCCTTTTTACTCTGAATGGAGCGTCGGTTTTTTTGACAATCTTCCCCACTAGACAAGAGGCTATCTTGAGGGTTTTGCCATAATATATATGGCATAGCACAGTGATGACCATATATTTATTGCCTAAAGATAATTCTCTAATGATTAATGAATGTTATAGAGTTTATTCTGTATTTTACCTGGCCATTGATGTGTGTTTACCTCACTGGACTATTAATCCTTTGGGGCAGGGACCATGTCTTCCTCATCTTTGTATAATCCAGTTTCAAGCAGAGTGTTGAGCACACAATAGGTGAACTAACTTAATCAATTTCTTAGGCAAATAGAATTTTATGATAAATCTAATTTTTAAATATATTTACCACAGTTTGACTTGAAATAGCAAATATCAGAAATTTATTTCAATATCAGAGCAAGACCATGTAGACCGGGTTTTATTTGAATAAGAAAAGCACATTTGGATCAGAATTCTAAAATTTTATTTAAAGAAATTTCAAGTGAAAAGTTCAAACTTTCATTTCTTTCTTCTTTTTATTTGTCCATTGAAGTTGGACCCAAATGAAAGGTACATCTGTCATTAATAGATTTTACAAAAAATTTCTAAATATTGGAGTATAAAAATAAGCCAAGTAGCTGAGAACAGCGTATCAGATTATAATGTATATTTTTATTTTTTAATCATTTTTACTGTGAATATAACACACAGAAAGTGCACAAAATATGAAAAGCTCAGTTATCAATAAACAAACACCCATGTATCTACTACCCAAGTCTGACTGTTCCATTAAAGCTTACCCTAGAGATTACAACATACCTCCTTGACTTTTTAAAATCTTACATTAATTGGTACTTTTATTCTCTTCCTGGATAATACAAGGATCTAAGTTCAGTTCAATTCTAGTATACACTCTTGGTTTATTTGCTATTGTGTATTTTGGTTTATTTATACATGCACTCATAAGTCATTGTTATTATATGTTATCAATATTCAGTTGCCAACATAATTTTCATTTTTCTTGTTCTTCATGTCTTTGTACATTTTCAGCCTTCCATCTGGTATCATTTTAATCTTACCCAAGGAACACCCTTTAATGCTTTCTTCACTGCTGAGCTGCTAGTGACACATTCCCTCGGTTTTGTCTGAAAGTATCTTTGTTTCATTTTTATCCTAGAAGGATTTTTTTTTTCTTACTTGACATAAAATTGTACATAGGCATGTCCTCCCCAGTATTTTGGAGATGTAACTCCATTGTTTTCTTGGTTCTTTTGTTATTATAAAGCCAGCTGTCTGGAATATTTTCTTTTGTGTTATCCAGTCATTAATTTTCTTGCAACTGTGTCTTAATAGGTTAAACCCATTCACTGAATTGACTATAATTTTTCATAAGAGTTTCTATTTATTTTATATCTGTCATGTCTTTTCTCTTTTTAATGATTTTTTCCCCCTGCCAAAGGTCTCATTCTGGTTTTTCCTTATCTCCTGGAATAAAGGGTGTGCCCATTAACTTCAATATCTAGGACACCTATGGTCTATTTCTGTTGTCTGAGTCTGCTGGTTCTTGTTCTTAGCATCCTGTCTTCTCTTTCTTGTATTATGGACATTGTATTTGAAAAATCGAAGAAATAATTTGAGGCATAGGATGATACCTTTCTCCATTAAGGATTTTCATAGCTTCTTACAGGGGTCTAACTAACATCTTGGGATCCTCTTAATCCAGTCTCAGGATTCAGATGATACAAAACTGGACTGTCTAGTGTAAAGGCTTAATCCACTTCTGGTTCACTTACTCCTGTGGTTCACCTTACCCGCTCAGGTTCTTAATAGTCCTGAGGAACTTTTTCCTCCACTGCCACCCAGTGAGCCCTGTACTCCAGTTTTGCACACCCTGCTCCTCCAGCAAGACTATCAGCACCGAGCTCTCACCCATCTTTTCTGGAATCAGCAAATGCCCCCAGGGATATGTCTGCCTTCTGTCGGATCTTGGTCCATTTCTTCACTCCCTTGTTAGCTCTGTAATGCCTTCTCAGACATTTGATTATATTTTGTTCAGATTTTCTAGTTGTCCTCAGCAAAAAGATAGGTTTGTTTGTATTACCTAATTCAGCATTATTTTAGGTGGCAGATTCCTTAATTATTATTACTCTATTTTACTCTGACATTTTTCTCATTACATCTATTTTCAAGTTTGACTTGAATGCCCAACCAGGTTTGTTTGTTTGTTTGTTTGTTTGTTTGTTTATCTGGGTAGTTTCCTGGCTGGGAATCGAACCCAGGCCGCAGCACTGAAGCCTTAGCCACTACACCACCAGGGAACTCCCAGATTTGTTTCTTATTGGTCATCTTATTACCAATTGTTTCTCTTTAGAATATTATAATCAAGTTTTATAATATTCTATAACATATTTTATATTAAAAATATTTTTGAAGCTTTAAATAATTTTTCCTGACTCTTAAAAGCAATTATACTCATGTTAGATACTCTGAAAAATACAAAAAGGTATAATGATAATTAAAGATACGAGTCATCTGCAAACCTACGACCTGGTTTACAACATTGTATGTTTTAGTGTTTTTAGTCCATTATTTATACATGTGAGCATATTACAAATTACATAATAAAATTAGAACGCTGTAACATTTTAGACTACAGTTTTCACTTAACATTTATTATACTGTGAACATTTTCTTGTCATTAATATTTTTTAATGTGATTTTTAATGCTTACTTAAGATTCTATAATTTGGTTCTACAATTATTCAGCCATTCTCCTACTTTTGTTTCAAGTTTTTATTATAGGTCAGTCTGCAATGATCATTTTTGGACAAATCTTTCTGTGCCAATTTCTGTTTCTTGTATCATTACTATCAGTGGGTTTGAGTGTGTTCTTAAATTTCTTTTATCGAGGCTTTTAAAAAAATGAGCTAATAATTACATTTTACATTTCATTTGTTTAGATTTAAGCTGCAACTCTCACTGTTCATTTAGGATGTGATATATGACTTAAGGGTGAAGAGCACTTTGGATCTCTGGAGAAAATACAAGGGCCTAAACACCACTCAAATAATGGGACGGAGGTTGAATTTATTTACACATGGAAGTTATCATTGTCCAGAACAAGTAAAAAAAACATGTGACACCACTGGGGACAGTTTGTAAGTAGAAAAGGAACAGTTTGTACACAGCCTACCAAAATGGACAGAAAAAGTTCAAATGCAAGCGAGAATTAACTAAAGGAGAAAATAGAGATGAGTGAATAAAACCCTTGTTCGCCCTCAGCGAGTCCCCAGATTGGTTTCCTGCCTCCATTTTAGCTTCTTTTTCTTTTCATTTAGATTAGCTGTGGTTATTACGTAATTTACTCCTGGCAAGTCTTAACCATGCTCTTGGTTCCCATTTGTGGTGACACTTAATTCTTGGTCAGAATGTATGATTGGGTGATTTCCATTTTTTCTCTTTCGGGAAGCATTTCTCATCCAGTGTTCTTGGGGCTTTGACTTGTATTTGACCTTTCCCACCCGACCATGTTTAGTTGTTGCTGTTGTTAGCCCCACCCCACCAACCCCTTTGCACAGACCTAGGTCCTCATAGATCCCTGTCACCCACTGAATTTACATCATCTGTGGTGTGCCAAATTCCCATCCAACAATTTAGGTTTTACTTAATAATGCAGTAAATACGTGCTGGCACATACCTTCTGTTATGAAATAGTTACTCTGCTTAAAAGAGCACAGATGGTGAGTTATTTGTGATGTACAAGGACCTTACCATAGCATCTTAGTTCTGTATATGTCTCCTTTCTCTGGACTGTCTCACAAAGAACAAGGGCACCTGAAAGTGGGCTTGGCCCCAGGACTATGGTCTGTGGCTCATGAGCACAGACAGAAGGGACACAGGGCTACAATTATCAGAGCAGATGATAGTTACTAGAGCAGCTAGGGAACAGCCAAGTATGGGAACCAGGACATCCTACAAGTACTTTTCATATTCCTTCAAATGATCTTCCTTATTTCTGATAGTAATAAGATATAGCTTGTCACCCAAACTTGAAATCTCAAAGTCTTCTTTGCTTCCTTTTATCTTTGCATCCAGTAACTTTCTGCTTGTAAATCTCTGATAATTCTGCCTCATGTGGAAAGGCCTTGGGGTTCAAACCATGGCTCTTCAACACATAAGACCTAAGGTAAAGTCACTTAACTTCTCAAACTCACACATAAGACAACAATCTTACAGGGTTGGCATGACCATTAGAGATGAGTGAATAAAACCCTTGTTCGCCCTCAGCGAGTCCCCAGATTGGTTTCCTGCCTCCATTTTAGCTTCTCAGCCTCTTCCAGTTTGAACTTCCTAATGACATAGCTCTGATCATGTCATATCCCACCTCAAAAAGCATTTAGGCATCGTCATTAATTATTGACTAAAGCCCCAAATTCCTATGCTGGTTTTGAGGGCCTCTCACTACCTAGTTTTATTTCCTAACATTTTCCTCCGTATACTGTGTGTTCCAACCAAATTGAACTCCAGGCTGTTTTCAGTACAGGCTATCCCAGTGGCCTTAGTCATACTTGAACCTTACTACCATTGTCATTGCATCTCCCAGCGCCCCCATCTCAGCCTCAAGCTTCAGTATTGTCTTTCTGTGAACTCTTGTGCTTACTGCTTTATGCTTTGTATTATTTGGACCCATGACTTATTTAACCTTGTATTCTGAGTCCTGCAGAGTTCTTCCTAAGCATTTAAGAAATACCTGATCTATTGTAGGCAATTAGTAAATTACGATAAGTAAGCCAAGCAAGAGGATAATAACAAGCTGATTAAGAGGTGAGAGGTCCATTGGAACAATAAGGACAATAAAGCAGCTGGATAACTGCTCAGAAGATCTGGAAACCAGATAATTTTCTGGTGTCAGCCAAGAGCCTTCATAGGGTTCTCTTAAAGTCTGAAGAGGTAAGAGAACTAATTTGAGTGGCTGTTATAATGCCACTTGACCCTTCTAGGTGTTTTGCGTGATTTACTCATTTGAATGCCAATCAGATCCCATTGTTCCTTTCTGCTGGCGTCTGGCTGCATTTTTCAAATACGATCCAAACTCCACGACTAGCCCTGTGGGATCCATAAATCCGGGCCATGTTTCTGAAACCAGATGTACTACACCATCATGCCTTTCCTTCTCTTACCCTCCCTATTCAGCCCGTCATGAAAGCCACCACTTAGGAATCCCAAATTTGTTTTTTTGTTTCAACCTAAAATCCAACCCTATTACGATAACAACAAATACATTGCCTTTGTATGGTGCTTTACTTTTTCAAAACCTATTTAGGTAATTTCATCTGATCTTGTTTCAGTCCATGTTTCATTCCAGAACCTTTGGACTGCCCTTTCCAAAGATAAGAGTAGAGAGGGAATGAAATGCAAAGAAAACTTGACAGTTTGTCAGAGAACTTCTTTGCCAAAGGTCATACACCACTTGTGGGACTAGCTCGGACCTTCTGTTAAGCCTTAGTTATATTCTGAAAATTTTCTTTAACTAGAGTTTTGCTAATGCTACACTCTAAAATGTGCTATGAATGTTTTGTTGTTTTTTTTTTTAATCTTGGGAGACAAACAAGAACTGGGTAGTTCTAATAACCACTGTGGGGGAGGTGATTGGTGGTGAGGAATATGAGGGAGTTTACTTTGCACTTAATTCCTTCTTGTACCTCAAAAAAAATTTTAACCACATACTTATGGTATCTATTTCAATTAATTATAGATGTATACTCTGGGAAATTGCTATCCTCATTTTTATAATTTTTTTTAAAGCGGTCGGATCATATTGTTACCGGAAAATGGGGTGTTCTTGTCGGCGTGGTGTCCAGGTTCTTGGTATCTTGAGCATAGAATTGAACGAGACACACACCAGAGTGTAGAAATGAAACAAGGAGATAATTTATTGAAGAGAAAGTACACTCCAAAGAGGTGGGAGCAGGCTGAGCTAGGGGAGTGGCTCGAGGGCCTCGAGTGGCAAAGAGAAAGTACACTCCTAAGAGGTAGGAGCGGGCTCCAGCAGGAAAATGGCTCAAGAGCCCCAATTAACGAGGCTTTGGTACTTTTATTTTCTTTGGCTGTAAGGGTTACGCCCATCTGTGTGTGGGGGGGCCTCTTGATTGACAAGTTTGATTGACATGGGGCCTATTATATAACCCCCCCTTCTAACTGCATGCCCTTTCCCAGAGTTCAGTCTGTTATAATGATATTAATGAACTTCCGGGCATATGTATGACATTACAATGATGGTATAATGAGGCCCAGGTGAGAGGAAGGTCATTGTAACTCTCACTGTGCAGGTGTTAGGAACTGGCTCAAACTGGTGGTTCTTGTGCCCTCTAACATAAGTACCTGGAACGCCCTCCTGTGGCTGCCTAGCCTGGGGCAGGGATCACTAGTGAAAGGGTGTTATCAAGGCGATGACTATTCCAGCAGGGTGAGTCTCAAGGGAGGGGTCCTGAGATTCCCCCTATTCTATCTGCCTCCCTCACATTCTCTTGAGAGATGTGATCCCCACAAATCTGTATGGGAAGCTGAAGGACTGGGGGTCTCATCTCCTGTATCTGCTTCCTGCTGAGAATGGTCCTTGTCCTGACCTATTGGGGATCCCTATCTGATCTAAAAGGAGAAGGGGTCTCGAGATCCACCATGTTGACTTCTTTGATCGAGACGGGCTGGAAGCCTTGTTGGGGTATCAATTATATCCTGATTGCCCCTAGATGAGGAGAAATTAATTAAATCAATAGTTCAAAAAGCATTGACCCAAGAAGTAGGTCTCAAAGCCCTTGTCGCTATGATGTAAAATCCGTTAAGCCTGTGGCCTGTTGACTTCTGGCCTAGCTGGTCATTCAGGTTTTATTCCCTGTCTAGGTCTAGAAAGGCCTGGAAAGGGGTGCTTGCCTGTAGTGACTGTAATCAGCAAGCTGGAGACATGAGTTACAAGTTTAAGAGTAATTATCCATGGGAGACAGTCTGCTGCTCAAGGTGAGGAGCCAGGGATAATTAATTAATCAAGGAGACAGTTAAGACTTTGGACTAGGAAAAAGGTGAAACTGAGAGCTAAAGATCCAGGAAAATGAATCTATAGTGAAGTGAGGAGAGGGCTCCTTTGTTTGACCCACATCAGTATTAGGGAATTTGTATTCCAAATCCTACCACAATCCAAACCACTTGGCATTGCCATTTACAAATGGATTCCAGGGAGCTCCCTGGTGGTGTAGTGGCTTAAGGCTTCAGCACTGGCACTGTCAGTGCTGCGGCCTGGGTTCGATTCCCAGCCAGGGAACCACCCACATACAAAAAAATAAATAAATAATAAATAAATAAAAATGGATTCCGGAGTAGATATTTATAAAACAAATAACCTGACTATTTTAACTTCTTTTGTAAATGGGTGTTTCCAAATATGATTTTAATAGTAGACTATGCCTTTAGTTCGTAAAAGAACTTTCTGAATGTATGAAGATTATTCATCAAGAGCATAGAGCTCCGGGAGGAATAACAACCCAGTCTCAGCCCATCACAGTTGGTATACTGCGTAGTATGCAGCAAGGACAGGCTGTTAGGAAGAATAAAGGAAATAGAAATGCAGAAGTAGCATGATCAGAATTTTGCAGTTGGTTGGATGGAGGAGATAAGGAAGATGGAAAGAAGGAAGATAATCAGGTTTCAAATAAGACAGGAGACTTTAAGAGATTAGGTTTTGGAACAGAAATTTCTAGATTCAAATCCCATTTCCACAGTTTGTTAGCTGCCTGATCTTGGACAATGTCTTAAGCCCTGGACCTCAGTTTTCTCATCTATAAAATGGGCATAATTTAACACCTATTTCATTAGACCATTGCAGGGCTTAAGAGCAAGCATTCCCATAAAGCACTTAGCAAAGTGCCTGAGTGTTTTCCACTTTTAATTATTAATGCTGATGCTTTTTTTTTTTTTTTTAAGATAGAGAACAGGGAAGAGGAGCAGAGGTGGGAAATATTAAGGAAGATGGTTTCCACTCACATGAGCTGAGTTTGAAGTACCCAAGGGAAATATATTCAGCAATTTCTAGAAGACAGAAATGTGGGCCTAAGATAGAAAAGGGCTCACATGAGATCCTGCAAGAGTAAGGATGGTGGCCTTGCCACTAAGTAGCTTTGCATTCATTTCTGACACTTGTTTCCTAGATGGTTTCAAAGCTCAGATTGTCTGAGCCTGTGAAAAATGTTTTATGACCTACAAAAACTTGTGGTTGCTCATAAGTATGTGTGGCTAACTGGGGAGTTTTAGTGCCTTGCCAACCACTGATGTCAGGCTGCTGTGTACTCGGATGTTTGTGCTAGTTGTTCACTGCTCAGAGTGCCGGCGTGAGGGGGCAGTGAGGTGAAATCCAGCTATCATCTTGGCACCAGGCATGTGTCCTTGGCTGCATCTGAGTAGGCTGGCAGCCTTGGCAATGTTTGCCTGCCCTCCAGAAGGTGGGGCCTAGTGTTGAAAGTTAAGTCTGCATTGAAGTTACATTCCACGTGGTCAGTGTAATTTTCTTATATAAGTACTGCATCTTGGATGTATCACTTGATTTCTTTCTTATTGCAGATCATCAATGCTGTGGTACTGTTGATTCTATTGAGTGCCCTGGCGGACCCAGATCAGTATCACTTCTCAAGTTCTGAACTAGGAGGTGACTTTGAGTTCATGGATGATGCCAGTAAGTACACCAGATAACAGTAGTAGATAGTTTGGTATTTTCAAGGGCAGGAAATCCAACTGCCAGTTCTTCCTATTAAGTTATAAATATCGATTGATAGGCCCATTTGAAGTGATATTTAACTTTCTTTCCATTGTTGCAAATCAAATCAACAAATATTTATGTGCTACCCATGTTCTGCCAATGTTCTAAGTGCAAGAGTCTAAATAAGATTTTTTTTTTTTTTTTTGCTTTTTGGTATGTGGGTAGCTCCCCAACTGGGAATCGAACCCAGGCCGCAGCGCTGATAACGCCAAGGCTGAAGCCTTAAGCCACTACACCATCAGGGAACTCCCTAAATAAGATATTTTTTTAATTTTTCTTTTTAACATTTTATATTAACTTGCCCATTTTTAAAAACCATTGCTTTGTCATAGTCTTTTCACCCTGGCCTGGTGGTCTTCTGGGCAGGAGAGGGAGTAAACGTCAGGAAGGAAGGTTTGAAAGGATAATGTATATCTTATTGTATCTTCTGTTATGTTTTCACTATGTCCCTTTCTTCCAGGAGGTAATCATCCTCCATTCTAGAAACTACATGTATCTTGGTGGTTATTTGGTGGATTTGGGGCTTTTTTCTGATGTGAATGTGGGGTAATCAGAAGAGGGCTAGACACCCAAATCTAAGGTCACAGCAATGTGAACATTTTATAATTATAATCATGCTGTGTCCATACTAACTAAAAGGGGCAGTGCTGTGCATAATCCCAAACAAAAGGTCGTGCAGATTTATTTCTCATTGGCTTTGGAGAACTTTATTTTTAAATACCTTTAAAAAAATAAATGTGGTTGGGGCAAAGTAGGAAAGGAAAGGGAGAGTACCTCAAGATACAGGTTTCCAGATAAACTGGGAGTATTTGTTGACCTTAAACAAATAGACAGCCAGATACATCTCCAGCAAAAATGGGTTTATTCCAGAACAAAAACATGCATTTGGTGTTATGAGGTCTAATGGAAAACCATCCACAAATCCAAAGAAAAAGGAGAGGAATTCCGCTTATGGACTTGGGAAAGGAGTATGGAAACAGAGTCCATTGAAGACACTGAAAGTTTGAAGTAAAGTGACTTCATTGTCTCAGTTAATGGCCGTCTCCCATTGGCTGAGCTGGCACTGGGCAAGGAGCAATCTGTGTTTCCTCCTGCTGAGGTAGTATTAGTATAAAGTACATGGTGTCATTTCCTGTTGAAGATGCCAGGTATGTCGTTTCATATTGAGGGATCGGTAGTGTGCCTTAGTATAGGAGCAGGAGAGTTTCCCCTTCTAGCCTCTTGACTCCATTTAAATGAGGTTTCTGTTTATTAATTTTCACACTTCCAAAGGACATAGTAAGGCTTGTGGATTTTATCCTCAGAGTAAGGAAAAGCTCTTCTGTAATTTAAAATAATTCAGTGGTTATGAATTCGGTGATAGGTTTTAAGGATATCCCTTTTGTTGCTGAGTGGAGGATGCATTTAGCATACTGGATGTGGAAGCACAGAGGCTGCGAGACTGGTTTTTAGGGACATTTCTCTGCAATACAGGCTACACTGGGGATGGGGATGGGTGTTGGAGGCAGAATTGACAGACTTTGCTGATAGGGACAGTGAGGGAAAGGGAGGAATCAAAGATGATTCCTACTTTCCAGCTTGAGTAAACTACCTGCCTCTTTATTGGGCAGAGAGAATCTGGGGTCAGGAGATGGGAATAAACCTGAGAGAAAACGCGGTTGTGATTTAAGTGACTTAGCATAGTTTGGAGTATAGGCTCTGAAGACTGAAGACCTTACTTAGTTTGAATCCTGACCCCGCTATGCACTAAATGTGTTAACATCAGGTTGGTTACTTTGCATTTCTTAGTGTCTCCCTCTGAAAGATAGGGATTATAGCATCTGCCTCATGGGATTGTTGTGGTGATTAAATAAGTGAGTACATAAAAAGTGCTTAGAATGGGGTCTGGCCCATAATAAGTGCTCAATATATTTTGCTATTTTACTAGCTGTTTCTTTTTAGACATGTAGTTGAAACGTGAGCTGTCTTAAAGTGGAGAGTTTAAAAAGGTAGTTGGATATATGAATTTGTAGCCCAGAAGGCTAGGCTGAGGTAAATTTGAGGACATCAAGCTAAAAGTGGTATTTATGTTAGGGAAATAGTAAAGAGAAAAGAGAAGGGGGCCCAGGATTGAGCCCCAAAGGAGCCCCAACATTAGAGTTCAGGAGGAAGAATCTGAGAACAACTGGTAGTGACGTAAAAGGAAAACCAGGAGACACTTTATATCCATCATCTTCCACCACCATTTCTTCCTAATATGTACTAGAAGCCAGGGCATTATATGATACTGTGGTTGGGGACCTTGTCAGACTGCCACATGATTTCTGCTGTTACTTTGCTCATCCTCCATATTCTGAATAACGCTGTTACTCTTATGAATTCTTCTAGAGAGGATAATGAGATTCATTAATATTAATCGCTCTACCTTCTTCCCCTGAGTTAAAAGACTATCTAAGCTATAAATATAATTTTTGATTGACACTTAAAAATAAATTATCTTCCACTGTTTCTAGCAGCAGGATTCCTTTTTTGAGGCAATTGAGGTTAGAAAAAGAAGTTTTAAGTGCTGCTGCAGTGGTTCTACCTGAATTGAAAAGTAGCACTGCATGCCTTGTCCTAATTGCTGGAGGTTAAGCTTGGGTAATGACTGTCTGACTCTGTTGGCTTCATTTAGCTACTAGCTACAAAGGCTTGCTGGTTTAAGACTTTAAAATAGTAAATGTTTTGTAATATCCTGGGTATTCATTGTAGTACATTTGAGGTTTCTCTCCTACTTCATATATTTGAAAGGAATGAATGGATAGTGATTACTTTTAGGACTATGAGGCATTGAAATCACATGGTTAAAAAGGTACAGAAGAGTGTATTCACTTGAGTCAATCTTTTTAAATTTTCTTTCTCTTATATTTCCTTTTCATACGTTTTGATCTCTTTTTTAGTAAGTTTGTAGGTCAAAAGTCATCGTGTGGGAGTTCCCTGGTGGTGCAGTGGCTGAAGGCTTCGGCGCTGGTGCTGTCAGCGCTGCGGCCTGGGTTCAATTCCCAGCCAGGGAAATACCCACATATACAAAACAAACAAACAAACAAACAAAAAAGTCATCATGTCTGACAAACCTTTCTAAGATTTAACTCACATGTGGACAGAATTAAATGGTCCTTAAAATGTGTACAATCAATTGCTTTAAATTGTGCTCAAATTATGGAACATAACAATTTTAAGTTAATATCTTTTTGGAATGGTAGTACTCATCTGAATATTTTATTCAGGAGTAAAGTAAGAATGTGTCTCACTTTTCCATGTGATCTTTTCCCTAAGTGATCTGGCGGAGAAAGCCAAATTCTTATTATTTACATCAAAATGAGGCATATAGGAAAATCTACTGGGATAAAGAAAGAAAACATAAGGATTTCTCTTTTGTAAAATCCAACTTTTTAACATTTTGTATATTTTTATATAAATACAAAAATATTAGTAATATTTATAATTTATAAATAAATAAATGATTTTATGTCATAAAAAATTGACTGTACTCCCATGTTCCACTTAACTGTGGGGATACATTCTGAGAAATGCATTATTAGATGATTTTTGTCATACAAACATGATAGCGTGCACTTAACAAACCTAGATGGTACTACACACCTAGGCTGTGTGGTATAGCCTACTGCTCCTAGGATACACACCTGTATGGCATGTTACTGTACTGAACACTGTAAGCAATTGTAACACAATGGTAAGCATTTGTATATCTAAATGTAGAAAAGGTAGAATAAAATACTGTATAAAAGCTAAAAAATGATACACACATAGGGCACTCTCCATGAATAAAGTGTGTAGGACTGGAAGTTGCCCTGAGTAAGTCAGTGAGTATGTGGTGAGCGGATGTGCAGGCCTCTAGGGATTACTATTCACTATTACAGACTTTTTAAACACTGTACTCTTTGTACATAAATCTCATAAAAGCATGAGATTAAATCAAGCACAAGAGATAATCACACAATCAAGAAACATGGTAACAAGGTATGTGAGGCTGCTGCCCTATAGCACAGCATACTATTTTATAGCAAACTTTGTTGTGAGTAGAAAGTATGGTAAGCACAAAGTAGTAAATACAGAGACCAGTAATATAGTCATTTATTTATTATTATCAAGTATTCAGTGTACATAATTATATGTCTATACTTTTATATGACTAGCAGAGCAATAGGTTTGTTCATAGCAGCAGCATCACAGACATGTGAGTAATGTGTTGCTCTGTGACCTTATCATGGCCATGATGTCACTAAGTGATGGGAACTTTTCAGCTCTATTAAAATCTTATGGGACCACCTTCATAAATGTAGTCCCTCATGGACTGAAACATCATGTGGCGCATGACAGTACTAGGAAACAATGCAGAACTGTCGTAGATGGGAGGTGATCTTTGGTCTAGGGCCATAGCCAGCCCACAGTAACCTGACAGCAGGTAGTAGCTGGGCTCTGTTCTCTTCCCTCTTTCTGATCTGTGTCTGGAGTCAACTAAAGCCAGAGGGTAAGTTGATAGCCCATACAGGTCAATCAATCTCCTGTGGCAGAGAACTGGATGGCGAAGAGTGAATTTGGAAAAGTAAATGGAAGACATCTAGTAGAATCGTTCACCACTTACCTGAATGTTCTCCTTAACCAAACTATTTTGCTTGGTGTATATTTCCCTACTTTGCCTACAAAAGCACTATAAAAACTTTGCTTAATGCCTTTATAAAAATAGCTACATTAAGCCTACAGAATCCCTTGATTTGTCAGAGTCCCTAAGTTGGCCATTGGTTGAGTAGGAACTAAATTAGCTTAGGGGTCCAGTGCTCCTCCTTCCGTCTCTTGCTGCTTCTCTGATGATGCATTTTCTTGTTTGCACTTGTATTTTAATGTTTTTGAAATGAGGATGTGATTTGCAATTTAGTGTACATTGACTGAGGATTTTTTTTTTCTCTCAAATTTTTATTTTGGAAAAACGGAAACCGTTTAGAAAAGATTCATGTATGATGAACACCAATCTGCTTTTTCATTAACAACGGAGTTCCTCATTCTTTATAGAATTATCTCGTATTAAATATTGACTAGGTATAAAACAGTATTTATAAAACATATCAAATAAAGGTGCTATAAGTCCTTGTTACCCACCATTTGGTTTAAGAAATTGACTTCTACCTTACTTTTCAAAGAGCCCTACATGTCCCCTCCTGATTATATATCGTTTCGTTTGACCTTGAGCTCCCACTCTGCTGGACTGTTTATTACCATGGACATTTATATCACTAATTGATCTGTTTAATTTTCACATGCTTGAACTTTTATAGAGTGGATTCACACAGTATGCCTTTTTCTGAGACTGGCTTTTTCAGCTCTACTTTGTGTTAATGAAAAAATTATTCAGACACTTGTTATTATGCCTGTGGAAGTCTCGATCAAAATAATTACAGCGTGGATCACGTGTATCCAAGGAATATATTCATTATTAGTATGTGCTAAAATGTGAAAAAAAATTAAAAACAGTGCAAATATAACAAAATACATGATTTGTAAATTTATTTTTCAGCTACAATCTAGAAATTATTAAATTTTCCTCATTTCAGTACATACTAGTAATGAATGTATCTTTTGGATCCATGAGACCTATGCAACAATTTTTTTTACTGAGACCTCCACAGGGTTAAAGATGGTAAAGAAGACTTTATTCAAGAGGAACTTCTACAATAGGGGAGAGAGATTGGGCTCAACTCCCATTCCAACAAGCACAAGTGAAGGTTTATACCCACGGAACAGTGTGTGGGGGTCAGTAGATGGAAAATTACTGAGGGAGATTCTTGATAGACAAACTCAATGGGATTCTTGCTGAAGGCAGGCCAAGGTGATAAGTTCTAGAATGTAGGGGATAACGATTTGATCAGCTGTCAGCATGATCAGATACCAAGAGTGAGAGATTTTCAATAAATTGACTCAGTAGGATTTGTGCCAAAGCTGGACTAAATGGGCCAAGGACAGGGCCCAAGGTGTTTGTTTGATCAGAGGAGAGAGTAGTCATTCATTATGTTTATATCTGATGGAGACTACCTCATCTGCTTCTAGCACCCAACTGCAGGGAATCTGGAGAATTTAGATTTTAGCTTTCTAGAGGGTGCAGAATAAGAAGATAACATTATAAAGCAGGACTGAATACTCAGTGCCACTTTGCCATATTCCCAGCAAACATGTTTTAGTAGATGGTAAGACTAATCCTATCTTTCTTTTTCAGAACTCTTTTATGTTTTACCATCAACCTAACCAGATCTCAGAAAATCCTGTTATATTTTGTGATTATGTTAAATTTATTTGATTAGCCTAGGAAGAAGTGAGATCTTTAATATGTTGTATTTTGTCTGTCTGGCTGCATACTTTTTTTTTTTTTTTTTTTTTTAATGTGGGTAGTTCCCTGGCTGGGAATCGAACCCAGGCCGCAGCATTGACAGCGCCGAAGCCCTAAGCCACTACACCACCAGGGAACTCCTGCATCTTTTTTTAAATGACTTTATTGAGGTATAATCTATATATTCTTGTATATCATAAAATTTACCCACTTTATTATATAATTTGATGATTTTTTTCATAAATTTACAGAGATGTGCAACTTTTTATTTTTTTATTATTTTTTTTTTATGTGCGTAGCTCCCTGGCTGGGAATCGAACCCAGGCCACAGCGCTGACAGCACCGAAGCCTTAAGCCACTACACCATCAGGGAACTCTCGCAACTTTTTAAAAATGTCTAACTACTACTTATGCCTTTCCATTAATACAAATCTTTAGTGCCCCACTGTAGTGTTTCCCAAAATTTCCATATAGATCATGTATATTTCTTAATAAGTTTATTTCCTCCTCTTCAGTTTTAGTCACACATTGGTTCTCCAGTGAACGTAATCACAAAAATGTAAATGCTGTTTATTGGTGTGGTTTTCCTATTGTTATAAAAGCAATCTTTATGAGACTTAATTATATTAATATAAATCATATAAAAGTGTGGCTGGCAGGAGCTAACTTCCTTATTTTAGGGAGTAAGGTGTTAGACACTGACACAGAAGTATGTTACCTAGTTAACTAATCCTTTCTAACATTCTATAGTTTGTTTTAAGTCTTTAGGCCCGACAACATGGATGAACCTTGAAAACATTTATGCTAAGTGAAAGAAACCAGACACAAAAGGCCACAAATTGTATGATTCCATTTATGTAAAATGTACGGAATGGTCAACTACATAGAGACCAAAAGTAGGTTAGTGGTTGTCAAGGACTGGAGGGCAGGAAGGGTAGGGAGTGCCTGCTAAGGTATGGGGTTCTTTTGGGGAGAATGAAAATATTCTGGAATTAGTGGTGATGACTGTGCAGCTTTATAAATATACTAAAAAAAACCCAGTGAACTGTATACTTTTATAGAGGGTGAATTTTATGGCACATGAGTTATATCAATAAAAACATTTTATGAGGGAAAATAAGACCCAAATAACCATGTCCTCTTTATTGTTTCTTTTGGCTGAAAATAATGTTGCCCCTCCATGAAGTCCTCTAGCTCTTTGTTATCTCCAATTGACTTTTTCCTCTCTTCCTAATAGATGCTAAGCATCTGAGAATAAAAATTATATCCTGTTAATCTTCGCAGTGCCGCAATGTTTATCCCTTGTTACATGAATCTATTGAGTATTTATTAAATAAATTTTGGGTTTAAGAATAAAGTTATAAATGAGGAAGTTACAAAACTCTTTTCTGTGAATATACTTCAGTAAAAGGTTATGAACAATCACCACATACATGCAAAAAGTATATTAGAACCTTCTGTTTTAAGAGAATAAAATTATGCCTTATTATTGTTCCCTAAGCTTTCAGTCTCAGATTGTGAGAACCATGGAGTAGGGACTTGAACATGAGTTTTCTCTGGTTCCCCCCTGGGATTTGAGGGCTCTGTAATTTGCTCTGAGTAGTTCATACTATTGCTGTGAATTCAGCTGAAAATCACACTCCTCTAGACTTGAGTGAGAATAAATCCCAAGTACTGTTTGTTTTCATGGACCACAGTGCCAGAAATGTCTCCAAAAATTACAGAAAATTGAGACTTAAGAATGACTTATGACTAGGCAAGGAGGATGTGGGAACATAAATCAGATAGCTAGCTAGCTGCAGGTTTTATGGGAAGGAAACACATCCAAGAAATAGAAGGGAAAGTAGAATTAGAAGTAGATTTCTTAAACAAAGCATTTCAGGGAACTCCTTAATATGCCTGTTCAGTTTCAGTGATTAATTGACTG
>PVJL010005631.1:63824-105529 GCA_004026885.1 Lyroderma lyra
TTTTTTTTTTTTTTTTTTTTTTTTTTTTTTTTTTTTTTTTTTTTTTTTTTTTTTTTTTTTGGTTGGTTCTCTGAGCAGGGATCGAGCCCAGGCCTCAGCAGTGAGAGCGCCGAAGCCTAGCCACTATGCCACCAGGGAACCCTCTGGATCTTTTTCAAATCAGAACTGCATTATTATCTTGGCAGTTCTATGTGAAGCCCATGTGCTTTCTGACTTTGGGATTGTGGAGCTACTGGGCAAAAATTAAGTAGAAAATATTCCTGTCACTGACCAGTACTATTACTGATTATAAAAATCCCATTTCTTCATTTGCCTGTGACATAATTACAAGGAATGAATTTGAATTCCTCAGAGTAACTCTCATGTTTACCGTAGTATGTTACACTTGATTTCAGAGGAATTGACATGTACCAGGAGGTAGAAGGTACTGTTTTAGCCCATTTTATGTTATCTACTCTGTGTTTTTATTTGATTTATACTTTGGTTCTACCTAAGCTATTTCATGTGCTTGTATATCTTCAGCCTCTTTAGTATGGTTGACATAATCATTTATTGAAACAGAATTTTGAAATTTTTCTCATCTCAAATTAACATGCCTTATGGTGTTATCTTATTGTGAGTGATGATAGGAAACTTTATTTTATGACTTTCATTTTATTTGTACCTTTTAAATTTCTCTTGAATTTTATATTCTTTGTACATCATGGAAATTTAAAATCTTTCTTGATTATGTGAGATTTAGTTCTGGTGTGATTTCCGCCCCCCCCCCCCCCCCCAGAATAGGACATGCCATTTTCATTAAGATTATTATTTTTGTTATATTAATATTTTATATTAAAAGTTACATTAGTATTTTTATTTTAAATAAAGCCTTGAGTTTGCTTGTGTTTCATCTATGTCTTTTAGGATCTATAAGGTAGTCAAAGAATATCCTATAATATGCTGGCTTCTATAAAATTAAATTTTTCATTATAAAATATGCTTATACAGAATCTGGAAACCAGCCAAGTAGATTAAGAAGAAAATAATAAACTTCTCCCTAAGTTTAAGTTTCACAGGGCACTATAAATTCTAATAGTCTTTGCATATAATAAGTGTTTATTGATGTCCACCTCCTTTCAGGGAGACCATAGGATTTTCCCAGCACTTTGAGTCCAGTATTGCATTTAATCCACTTCTTTCACAGTTAAATAGCATACTAACTCTGGGGTTAGATTTCTTGGGTAGAATACCCCATCTACCACTTAACTATCTGGGCAACCTTGAGCAAGTGACTTGCCTTCTGTTGTTCTTCTCTAAAATGGGGATATAATAATAATACTTACCTCTTAAGGTTAGTCTAAGGATTAAATGAAATAACAGTGCCTATCTCACTGAGGAAAAAACCAAACTTACAAATGGGGGAAAAGAGAGAATTGATAACATGTATTCCACTGTAGTCACAGCTTTATACAGGGAAAATAAGGAGCCTAATACCCTCATTGCTTTATACGCAAATGACAGCACTAGAATCCACTTTTTTATTTTTATAAACCTATTTTCCTTTTGCATTTAAGGCATTTGAAATGGATTAAAGTTTATTTCTTCCATTGGCTAACAAGAATACTATGAGGCATATGAGGGTCGTCCAGAAGGTATCCAGCCACATAATATGAAAAATAGAGGCATTTATGGCTGGATTTTTTCCAGACAGCCCTCATACATGAAATTTCCCTGTAGGTACCCCTTCCCTCAAGAGGGAAAGGTAAGTTAATTTAGCATTGAAATTATAAAATAAACTATAAACCATGTGTATCCTGAAAGAAATCCTGATCTTTTACATACTGACTAATCCTAATCATCCTCTGAGGTTGTAATACCTTAATTTTTTTTCTTTTTTTTTTTTGAGAATAACATTTTTGCTCCTTTAATAAAAATCATCAACATCATTATTAAATATATTGCATTAAATCTATAGACCAATGTGAGGAACGTTCATTTTTTTTTAAGGTGGCAAATGGTCTTTGTTGACATATCTGCATTTTTGTCCTAGAATGTACTTTCCACCCGTGCTTCTGTTTGTAAACCTCCTGCTTAAAATGTTCTCTCATCTCTGAAGCTGAGGATACAGTAAGAATGGTTCTAAAACTAGAACCCTTGCCTTTAGAGAAATAACCTATAGGTAGTGGCAGCCCAGGTTAGTTCATGGTATTCAAAGCGTAAGTAGAAGCAGCCTAGTATAGTACTAGCAAGAGCCCAAGACTGAAATCATAAGAGCAGGATTAGTCATAGTTCAGACTTTTGATGCAGATGCTCTCAACAAGTTATATAACCTCTAAACCCTAGTTTCATAATCTGTTCTGTGGGAACAATAACAACTACTTCAGAGTTAAGGAAGACTAAATGAGATTTCTGTGAAATGTTTTGGAAACTGTCAGCAACTGTATAGATAGATATTTTACCTCGTGGGTTTTTGTGCTCTCATAGCTAATGATAACCCCACACATTACCTTTAGAAACCTAGTCATGCCATACTTCCAATCAGAATCTCCTAAAGATGTGGTAACATGGCCTCTTGAACAAATATTCAGTTTGTACCTACTATGATACAGGATTAGCACTGTTCAATAGAAAAATAATGCAAGCACATAATGTAATTTAAAATTTTCTCTTAGCCACATTAAAAAAGGTTAAGCAAGATTAACTTATACTTTATTTAGCTCAGTATATTCAAAATACAATTTCAGCATGTAATCAGCATAAAAATTATGAATTATTTTACATTTTTTTTTTGTAGTAGGTCCTTGAAATCTGGAATATATTTTAGTCTTATGACACAGCTTAATTCAGATTGATCTCATTTCAAATGCTCATTGTTCACGTGTGACTGGTAGCTACTGTATTGAGCCTCTGCCCCTTCTCGATTTTGGGGTTGTAGCAGTGAACAAGAGGCAGAAAGTCGTTTCCCCCAAGAAGGTTCCTCTAGCAGGAGATAGATAATACACAGACAAATATGAATAAGATAACAGTGATATGTGCTATAACAAAAACAATAGTAATGTGGGAGGGTTTGGGAGGGATGATATCTCAGAGATGTAAACGTTGAGCTGAGACTTAAGTGGTTAAAAAGGCGGAGCTTGTCATGTGGAAATATGAGTGACATTTCTTCTAGTTAGTGGGAACTGCCCTAAAGTGGGATGATCTTGTGTGTGTTTAATGACCCAAATGGTATGGCTGGATAATAGTGAGCAAGAAAATGTGGGATGTGGTAAGACGAGATTGGAGAAGTAGGCTTGCTCTAGAACACTTGTAAACAGACATAAAGGCCACGATAAGAAACTGAAATTTTATATTAAATGAGATGAGAAGCCATTGGAGGATTTTAATAGAGACAGTGAGACACACACTAGTTTATAAACTACAAGTTAGACCCCTGTATGTTAAAAAAAATACTTGGGAGTTCCTTAGTAGTGAAGTGGCTAGGCTTCACTGCTCTCAGCGCTGCGGCCTGGGTTCAATTCCCAGCCAGGGAACTACCAAAAAAAAATACTTGTTTTATATATATATTTCAGTGGACCAGAAGATCAAATATTTCTTCATATATCTGTAAGCAGTCTTTTTCATATTTTTGAAATAAACTAATTTGTAAATCAATCTCTTATCTTCGGGAATTAATATCATTTAGGGAGAACATCTTTTGAGCACTTGACTTTCGTTAACTATCATCTTCTCTTCATGAAGTTTTTTTTTTGTTGTTTGTTTTTTTGTTTCGTTTTGTTTTGGTTTTTTTTTTGCTTTTTGGTATGTGGGTAGCTCCCTGACTGGGAATCGAACCCAGGCCGCAGCACTGACAGCGCCAGCACCGAAGCCTTAAGCCACTACACCATCAGGGAACTCCCAACTATCATCTTCTCAAAGGAACTCTGGTGGTATAGAGTTCTTGCTTATAATGGCTTTATAAACAAAGTGCCTTTGAGGAAATACTTTAAAAACATGTTTAAATGATGACTCTTTTTACTGATTTTTTTTTACGTTTGGCAGACATGTGCATCGCTATTGCAATTTCTCTTCTCATGATCCTGATATGTGCAATGGCTACTTATGGAGCATACAAGGTAAGCAGCTTTGAAATAAATTGGGCTTTTTTTCAGTCCCTTACACGTGTAATCTGTGCAGAAACCTGTAAGGAAGAAGATGTAATTATTCTCAGTTTTCTATAAGAATCTTTGGAAGTTTAAATTTCTTGTTAATATTACATGGTACCGGAAACACCACTATTACACGCTCAGAAGTGTTTGCTGAGGCTTGTTCGTTGACTCCTTCTGTTTGGTTTACCAGTTGCCATCATGACCTGTTTCATGAATTGCTATTCCTCCATTTAACTTCAGATTAAGAAAAGATCTCTCTGAATTTAAAAAAAAAATTGTTTTATAATATTGAACACATTAACAACATACTTTCTCTTATGTTTAGCAACATGCTGCCTGGATCATCCCATTCTTCTGTTACCAGATCTTTGATTTTGCCCTGAACACCTTGGTTGCAATCACTGTGCTTGTTTATCCCAACTCCATTCAGGAATACATACGACAGCTGGTATGTGGCCATCCCAGTTACTGCTTTTCTTCCTGTGGGAAACCTGGCTAAGTAAGGGGTATAGAGGTATTCAGATAGATATGCACATGTATTAATTTGTGAATTTTTAATTTGCATCTGAATTAGTGATTAGAGACTTTTTAATGTAATCTTGAAGGTAAGAGTTTTGGTTAGTTAGAGTGGTTTTTGGAAAAAACATAACCTCCTGAGATAAGTTGGTGACTGTGATGATGGTATTAGAGACACATTCCTAACTTACAAGCTAGTTACTAATTGTCCTATTTTTATAAAATGCAATTTGCTCAGCTATTAGCAAAGGATAGCTTTTTGCCTGTCTTGCATGGAAAAAGAGGAACTCTACTGTATATTACATCTCAAACTTATTTGACCATAGAATGCTTTCTTCCCTAAGCATCTTTTTTGGGACAAGTTTTCTTTGTGACCATATGTGTGAATATTGAGGACTGGGTATTAAGTTTTTGGAGGGTATAAGGTTGAATACTTCTGTGTCTTTATATTTTTTAACTTTTGTTCTTTAAACTGTGAAGTGTGTCTTAAAATTCAATTTCTTCAAAATCTTAGAATGTATTAAAAGGAGAAAATGCTCACTCTGGAGATTTTAAGAGTAGTTTCTGAACGTGGGGGTAGGAGCTGGTTTTCTGGGGATGGGAGAAAAGAGACTGGGGATTTGCTGTGACAACAGAGGCCAAGAAGTTCAGTGGGAAAGAGCGGGTGGAGGGAGAGGAGGAAATGTGGCAACAGAGGTTTGTAACCTCGTGGCATCATGCCCAGATTATGTAACTGGTTCTGTGCAGACCTAGGATGAGAAGCCTCTCGTGTTTAGCTCCCTGAAACTATCTAAGTTGTTATTGTGGATGTCATTCTTGTTAATAGTAGCTTCTCTTTGATTTAGAAAAGAGGTCCATGTGTTGGTAGAACACTGTGTCAAGAAAATGTTTGTGTATTATGTCCGATGTGTTAATGTTATAATATATGCTATCCTTTGTGATACAGCCAAATGTTTGTGCGTGAGGAAGTTTGCACGTGATGAGTATATTGTACAAAATTTTTTGTTTTTAAGGATTTGTGTTTTTATTCTGTAATGCTGCCCTGGTACTGGGGTCTTAACATCAAGCTTGGAAGTGTGGAGGAAACATGATCTCAACATAGCCTGTCATGGGATTGGGCTGGGAAAGGGAGGTGTTGAGTAAGGAGACACAAGACAAGCCACATAGCAGCCCTGTGACTGTTTGAGTGTGTGCTACAGCCTATGTGTTGCAGAGATTTGGAAGGAGCATGGGGCCTAATATGCAGGCAGGCGTTTGGAACACTGAGAATACTACCTAGACTTTCTGTCATGTCCCACATTGTTCCTTCACTCTGTCCTCATTTGCTAATAGTAAAATGGTAATATGGGTGATACTGACAGTTACCATATCAGTTTTTTTTTAAATCACCATCTATTTTTATTTATAATTACAATCCACCTGAAGGTCAGTCTGGGCTGAAAGAGTGAGGCCTACAGATTATCACCACGCCTAGGAGACAGGAATGAAAGAAATGCTAATGTTCCACTGATTTTTGAGGCCCTTGTTGACAAGTTGAGATATAATGAGTCTGGAGAGACTTATTATCTAAGAAGGCTGTGGGAGAGCACCCTCTTAATTCTAATGCCTTTTCTGTTTATGTGGAGTCTTGTAAAATGCAGTTAAGATAAGTTGTACATGTTTTTATAAGTCTTAACCAGACATAGAAACTACCTTCACTTTTCTGGGGGAAAGAGTATAAAGATCTTAGTGGAAAGGGTCATGTACTTTTACTTCGACTCTTTTACTCTAGACACAGAAACAGTATGCTTTCCTGTTGGTCTTGTGAACAACATCAATGGGTTTTATTCTTACTCTTTAAGATCAGGCTCCAAGGGAAGGGACCGATTTCATGAGAGGATCACAAAGAATGAATTAGGTTTTATTTCTTAGGTATTTTGCCCAAAATGAAAGCCTCTGAAAATCACTGGTGATGTTTACCCTGGGCAGGAGGGGCCAAGCATATGAGTCACAGGTTTTCTCTATGTTCTCTCTTTGGGACGTATTTGCTGTGTCTCAGAATCCTGCTAATGTGGGATCCAAACCCAGAGTTAGTATTGGATGATGAAGAGGAGATGAATGCTGGCACTCTGGGCTGCCTTCGCGCTTGCTCACCTACTCCAGTTTCATGCAGGGCTCTGGTCAGTGCCGTGCAGGCATTTCATAGGGAAGTTCTATGCCTCCAACTATGCTGGTAGCAGATTCTTATCTTTCTAAAAAAGTTCCCTTTGACCTGGTAGTTAATCAGTATGGTCAGATGGTAGGACTTGATTGTTTCTTTAATGCTGTGAATACTTACTAGTATAAAAGATTCTTTGAGGAGAAGTAGCATCAACAAAAATGCTCTATATAAAGAAGACACTATTTTAATAGGTTTCTCTCCCCCCCACCCCCACCCCTGCACAAGACTGTTAGAATGGTCCAGAATTTGCAGAAAATTCAATTATCAGACTGGAATAAAGACTACTGACTTTAAGTTTTTGTGTAGTAGGAAGGCAAAGTTACATGTTTAGGTCTCACTCATGAATCTTCCTCTGGTTTTTCTTTTTGATAGTTATTGTCTGAAAAAATGAACAGATTAGACTCTCCTTATCATACCGTTTATAGCTTTTCATTAATAGAGGCAGGCTAGACATGGTCTTCAATAACTGTCTGCTTTAACTAATTGTTTTCTGATAAACACATCTTATTAATACCTAAGGAATATTATCCTGAGTGATTAATGACATTTGCTAATGGGGCACTTTTTTTTGCAGCCTCCTAATTTTCCCTACAGAGATGATATCATGTCGGTGAATCCTACCTGTTTGGTCCTTATTATTCTTCTGTTTATCAGCATTATCTTGACTTTTAAGGTAAGAATGAAGATTTTACTTATTGCCTACATATTATTCAACATATTCATGTATACCAAAGATGTAATCAAACTTCAGTCAGCTCATTATCTTGTTTTTGAAATCTGAACTGCTTTTTGATTTCCTAATAATTTTGTTCTTCTCTTATCTATACCAGACTTCCATAAGCCAAAATTTATTCTACAATCTATTAGGATGAGAATAAATTTATATAATGTTATGCATTACATTGTATATATTATATGCTACAATATTCATTACAGTGTTTGTAATTTATCTTTAAAACAATATATTCTGAACATCATTCTATAACAATTTATTATTTGAATTTATCATTATTTAATAAATTGCTTATTGTTGGACATAGAGATTTCTACTTTTGAGTTATTAATATTGATGCAATGAATGTATTTAAATACATCTTTCATATGCTTATACATTTACTTCCTCAAGATATACTTAAAATTCGAGGGTATGCATAATTTGAAGGCTTCTGATAGGCTGTCAAATTGATCTCTGTAAAAGTTGAATGACTTAACAGTCCCATCAGCACTGTTTCTTCTCACCCTCATCAACTGAGTTCTATCTATTCCTTTTTATCTGTGTAAACCTGATAATAAAAACATCATTATAATTCATGCCTGAGGGCTACCAATAAGTAGAAAATTCTCAAATTACCTAATTCTTCAAAAATCAAACTGCGGTAAGCTTGAGGAAGCTACATTTAAAGAGAAAATCATTTTAATTAGGTAATATGAAGAAGATGGGTAGAAAGAAAATGAATCATTGAAAATCACTTGGATCTGCACTTTTCCCCATAAAACGCACTGACTATTATGATATTGCATGTGTAATTTAGTGGTCAAGGATCTGGGCGAATTTTATACCCAGATGTGGAGGCATATTGCCTCTGCAGCTCCCACTCTACCTTCACACAAAATTGCTGGCTGCTCCATCACCCCGAATATTGCTCTTTGCCACTCCAAATCACCCAGGCTGCATGCAGAGTTGGCAGGACCCCTGGAAAAGGCCACAAACTCTCAAATTCCACTTATTGCACTTTGTCTTCCAAGGGTAGACTCCCTTTTAACTTCTACCTGTTTTGGGTGCCTCTCCCTTGCTTTCAAATTGTGTATGTGTGTGTGCTTGTGCATGTTCCAGATTTTATCAGTTTTTACCTGCGATTCATCTGACAAATTAGTCTCTGCCATTGCCACAAGTTCAGAAGTTGGAACCTCCCAGTGCATTTAATATTGTAGGCATTTGCATTTGTAATGGAAATGCTTACTTGAGATTTTGAGTCAGAGGACCTAGTTAGCTTTTGTCACTGCTGTTTTTAGCTGTGACCAGAGCTTTGGTTTCTTCATTTACAAATAGCAATAATAGTTAAGAAAACATTCCATAGGGTAACTGTGCTATTAAGTGAGCTAATGTGTGGGAGGATGTATCATTTATTCAGTTATTCAGTAACTGTTTTTTGGTAGTTGTCTGGCTGGAAATCGAATCCAGGCTGCGACATTGAGAGTGCCGAAGCCTAGCCACTACACCACCAGGGAACCCCCAGTAACTATTTTTTAAGGGTCTCCTATGTGCCCCAGGGTACTAGGTTTTGTAGTAAATCAGAAAAAGTCTTGCCCTGTGGTGCTTTCATAAATGTCAAAACACTGTTAATTTTTGCAGTGAAAAGGCATCATACAGATTGTTCAGAGCACCATCTTCAACCTGTGACAAATGTGTTCTCATTTTAATATTTATTTATTTACAAGTCTACCTTCTCTACTAACTAGGTTGCATTTCCTTGAGAACGGACTGTGTCTTCCTTTTTATATCTCTCTTAGCTGATGCTCCACACATAAGAGACTCAGTAATTATTAGTTTAAATAAATATGGGAATATGTGTTGTGGTTTCACATGTCACTTTCACAGCCTATCAATAACTTCACTGTTACCCATCAACAAGGTTTTATCCCCACACCAGTTTCATTCTGTCCTAAAACAGTAAAGGGAACAACATAGCTTACGACCTAGCTCTGGACATCGATGATGGACATGATTTATCGATGCAAGTTTATTTGGGAAATACACTAAATACTTAATTCTCTATTCCAGATTACATAAATGTCAAATAAGAAATACAGTCACAGAAATAAGTTATTAGGTGCTTAGGGACAACAGGCCAGAGATTTTTCTCCTTGTAGTGTTTAGTAAATGAATGCTGACCATGGGCGTGTGGAGTCCTGAACACCAGGCACTACCTCTGCTGTTTAACCTCACAGTTACAGATTTTAGAGGCCTCACACAAGGAAGAGTTCTTGTTTTAAAGAATCTACTGTTCACTGCTAAAATAGTGGATAATAGTCTTCATTCATTCATTTATTTATTTGTTAGACTTAATTGGGATGACATTGGTTAACAAGAATTACAGGTTCCAGGTATACAATTCTCTTCCAGGTGCATTGCCTATATGTTGCATTATATGTTCACCAACCAGTGTCAACTCTCTTTTCATCATCACATATTTGGCTCCTCCTCCCTCCTCTCCCACCCCCTCCCCATTTGCCCCCAGGTAACCACTAAACTGTTGACTGTGTCCATCGAGTTGTTTTTTTTTTTCCTTTGTTGCTTTCAGTTTTATATTCCACATATAAGTGAAATCATGTGGCTCTTGGTTTTTTCTGTCTGGCTTATTTCGCTCAGCATGATGATCTCAAGGCCCATCCATTTTGTTGCAAATGGCAGTATTTCACCTTTTCTTATAGCTGAGTAATATTCTCTTGTGTAGTGATTAGTCTTTTGTTTTGTTTTGTTTTGTTTTTATTTTTTTTTTATATATATATGTGGGTAGTTCCCTGGCTGGGAATCAAATCCAGGCTGCAGTGTTGACAGCACCAGCGCCGAAGCCTTAAGCTACTACACCACCAGGGAACTCCGATTAGTCTTTTATAACACATGAGTAATATGTTCCTTTTTCATTTGTATTGAAATTCTCAAAAAATCTGGAACTTTTGTTTTTTCAATGATCAACAGCATTGTTGGGTAAACTGAAGATCTGAGTAAATGTTCAAGAACTATGCCCTTTCTAGCTCTCTCTTTCTCACTGTTAATGGTTTCAGATTATTGTGATTCAAGGAACAGTTTATAAAAAAGCATTATATATTTTTATCTTAATATCATCACAGAAAATTCAAATGTAAGAAGTAATCACTACTAACATGAATGCAGCTTAAGACATTCTAAGTATAATACTACAGAATATTTTACCTTACTCTCCTATAAAATGTTGACAAGCCCCCCTTTGTCCTTGAATGATCTTTTTTATCGAACAACTTTATTGAGATGTATTGTAATTCAATATCATAAAATTCACCCATTGAAACTATACAAATCAGTGGTTTGTAGTATACTCACAGAGTTATATAATCATAGTTTGGTGATTGCACAGTGTAATTTTAGAACATTTTTGTCATGTGCTATTCACCCATACCCTACCCCCGAACCCTGGCAACCACTGATCTTTTTGTCTTTATAGATTTGCCTATTCTCTATATTTCATATAAATATGACTTCTTTGACTTAGAATAGTATTTTCAGTGTTCATGTATGTTATATGTAGCATATTTCAGAATTTCCTTTTTATTTCTGAATGATATTCCATTGTATAACTATTAATATACCACATTTTGTCTACCCATTCATCAGTTGATGGCAATTTGGATTGCTTCCACTTTTGGACTATTATGAATAATGCTGCTGTGAACATTTGTGTACAGTTTTTGTATGGGCACATGTTTCCATTTCTCTTGGGCATATATACCTAAGAGTGGAATTGGTAGATCATATGGTAACTTTGTTTAACCTTTTCAGGAACTATCAGACTGTTTTCCAAAGCAGCCCCACCATTTTACATTCCCACCAGCAGTATTTGAGGGTTCCAATTTCTGCACATCTTTAAATCTTTTTAATAAATGAGTTTTATTTATTTATTTTTGTTTGTTTGGTTTTTTTTTTGCTTTCTGGTATGTGGGTAGCTCCCTGGCTGGGAATCGAACCCAGGCCGCAGCGCCGACAGCACCAGCGCCAAAGCCTTAAGCCACTACACCATCAGGGAACTCCCTAATAAATGAGTTTTAAAGTGAGACAGAGATTTTGAAATCATTTAGCTCTAATTCAATTGCAGATGATTGAAATGGAAGTGCAAAGAGTTCGTAGTTCAAACATCTCCCATGACCTCAATCTTCATTTCTTTTTTTCTTTCTTTTTTTTTTTTTTTTTTTTTTTTTGCTTTTTGGTATGTGGGTAGCTCCCTGACTGGGAATCGAACCCAGGCCGCAGCACTGACAGCGCCAGCGCCGAAGCCTTAAGCCACTACACCATCAGGGAACTCCCTCAATCTTCATTTCTAACATGTCTTTATCCTGAAGATTAATTTAAGTATCTTCTTTGGATATTTTATTATGAAAATGGGACTGTTTTAGTGAATTTTACTGACTGTTTAGCAAATTTATATGTTGTAAACCTTTTTTTAAAAATCGACTTGATAATAAAATCATAGGTAATCATACAGAATAAAAGTTCCAAACACAAAGTAAAATGTGCTAAAATATTGGTTAATTGTTCTGTGAATTTGGGGGCAGTAAATGTTTTTGGTGATTGTTCCTTCCAACTTGATTTTCTTAGAAAGTTCTCATTCTACTCTCAGCTTTTTCCCTCTCCAGGAGGTGGTGCAGTACAATAAGACTAGAGTAAGCACCCTTTGTCAGAAAGTTAACTGTACCCAATGTTTGTAATTTTAAAGGCTTTTTTGTTTAGTAGAATCAACATATGTATTTATAATTTATGTAAGTAATAGTTTCATAATATGGCTTTATCTGTGGTGATATTTGAAGTTGTATGAAGTTTGAAAATGAAAGATCTCATAATCACTACTCACTTTCAGGGTTACTTGATTAGCTGTGTTTGGAACTGCTACCGATACATCAATGGCAGGAACTCCTCCGACGTCCTGGTTTATGTTACCAGCAATGACACTACGGTAGGTGTGATGTCATTTATCATAGTGATCTCTCCATATCTGCTGTGTGATGGCTTCTAAATGTTTCTAGTGTTTCCTGTGTTTTAACTGTTGTTGAAACATACCATGAGCTGCTTGGTCATCAGAGGATTCATAGTTGAATGCAATGTTTCATTTTCCTTAGAGTATATTAACAGCCAGATAGCTCAACATCTGTTTTATTTTAAAAACTATTACAAGCAGATAATACAAGGACTGTACAGAAAAAATCCAGCGATAAATGCCTCTGCTTTTTATATTACAGGGCTGGATACTTTCCGGACAACTATATCTGTACTGTCTCCATATTTATGTATCTTAAACCTGAATTATTCATTGTATATAATTTTAGATATCAATTAGGCTTAGTATGACTATGCTATTTCACTTGACATGTAAAATTAAACTTAGAATTATCGGTGAAGAAATAAAAATGGCAGAGGTTACTGTGTCTTTAAAACTTGCCCTGTGTATGAAAACCTGAGTAAAACAATTTAGGTGATCTTTGTTCTGCTGCTCCTAGTCGTTCATACTTAAAATTTTTAAACCTATCAAATACAATTTTGGAAAGCATGTCTTTCCTGGAAGAGGCCTGGAAATCATTTGTACTTTATGTAAATTATTTTAAACAGCCCAGCTGGTGATAAGATAACAGTAGAAGTCCCCTAGGTATTAACCTCCCTGTGTGTTCAGCACAGTGCCTCCTGCCTGACTCAGTGCTCTGTACAGGTAAGTGCTCAGGGAGTGACTAATGAAAAGGATTGGCATGGGTGACGTGAGCACATGGGATGAGTGAAGGGGATAAAATGGACAGGACAAATGCAGGGTAAAGAGAAGTGATATGTCAAGACTAAACTAGAACAGAGTTTTATATTTTGCTTTTTTTGTTTGTTTGTTTTAAGTTCTGGTGACTTGCTCACTCTGTGACCCTAGTGAAATAATTTAACCTCTCCTTGCTTTCACTTTAAAATGGGAATAAAACAGTTTCATAGTTTATATTAAATACATAGGTGCAAGCTGGTATTACTGAGAACTCTGAAATTTCTGAGAGAAAGCATATTATACATGAATAGTTGTCCTAAGTACTCACTAAACATTTGTGGAGTTGAATCAAATATGCTTGGACAGTGGTTTAAGAAAGAGCCCTGCTGTGATCAGATGCACAAAACCCAGCCCACCCAGATGCTGCAGAAACTCAGGGAGTTTGCAGAGTCCTGTGCACTGACTACAGTAAGCTCAAGTCTTGAGAATTTCTCTTGAGTCAGTAAGTAACTTTAAAGAAATAACTGTTCAAAATTATTGTAATTTTGATTAAATTACTGGCTTAAAGAATTTTTTTTCTTCTGAATCAATGGGTATTTATCCATACGTTTCTCTTTTTTTCTGCTTTTTCTTAAAAAAAAATCTCAGAGTACATTTATTGTCCTGCTAACTAATGAAGTCTAAACAAAGTTTGAGATTTTTGAGTTTGAGGAACCAGTGATGTTGCTAAACAAGAAAGATACATCAGAACCTCATCCTAATTAAATACCATGGTATGCAGGACTTACAAAGCTGCAACTTTTTGAGCATTGCAGCAAAGATAATGTCCCTATTCAATGTGTTTGTTTTTGATATACTTTTGGTGGTGGTTTTTCAATACTTTCTTAAGGATTGTGTGTAAGTGGAAGGACTAAAAAGGTACCCATTGTATGATATCCCTCAAATCAAAGGATATTCTGACATTTCTACATATTCTGACAGGTGAGTTTTAGTTAGACTAACATAAACTCAAAATAATTATACTTTTCAACGTGACATCCCCAGCTCTTCTAATAATTGACCTCCTTTCTTCAGAACAGCTTCCAGCTTGGCAGCAGTTTGTAGTGACTAGGATTTGGGGGCATGGACTAGTGCCAGCTGTAGTTGTTTCCTAGTGTGCTGATATAAGACGCTGGGGAACTGCTCAATGCTGGTGGTTGGTCATCATCGCCTCAGTCATTCTGTATCAACTTGCCATTTGTAAGATAAGGAGACTGAGTTGCTGCTGATAATGTTATTACGTTCTCAAAGTTCCCAGTGAGCCATTTTTTTTTGAAGAATGATATTCATGGGAAAGGGAGATGGATCATTTCTCATAAATCACTTGCATTGATAGGTCACTGCAAAACATACAGATAGATTACTGCCTGATGTCTCAGCTTTCTGATAGTATTTAAAAATATTTTTTAAATATAATGGGATTGTGGTTATTTTTTTAAGTGTCATTATTAGACATAAAATCCTTAATATCATAAAATATCCAGTAAGTGCTCAGATTTCCAGTTGTCTCATAAATTTATATCATAATTTTTCTAGCAGTTTATTGGGAACAGGACCTGTGGGTCAGTATATACTATTTTAAGTCTTTAAAATTTTTTGTTAAAGAAACTAGTTTTTTCCATAGACTAGATTCTTCTGATACCTACACTCATATAATGTAGTCCTCTGTACTTCTAGTAAATTAGATGTAGGGGCTTCTAATATTCCTATTTCTGTATTCCTATTTTTTTCCAGATTATTTATAGTTGATTATTTGTTCTTCCACTAGGAGGCAGATAATATCCGGTTGATTCTGTCTTTCTGGAATGTCAGTGATCATTGCTACCTAATGCCTAGTAGATTCATTGATTCTTTATAATATGGTGACATTTCTATTACTACTTTTTCATTTCTTAACTGGAATATTTCTATAAGGAGAAGCTTTTCCTCCTCTACTATATGGTTGGTTACCCTGTAGTACTCGTGCCATGGATAAATATACTTGATTTTGTTCTCTTTATCAGTTTTCAGAATGCCAAGTCAGTGCAACATTCTCTAGTGGTGAGCAATGGCGGGGATGTCTGGTTTTTGTTTTTTTTTTGTTTGTTTGTTTTTTTTTTTTTTAAGTAATAAATGAGCTCATGAAAAGAGGTCTATTAGAAGAGCTAGGGAGGTCCAGCTGTGAAGTACACTATTTTGATAAATTTTATCAGAAAGCCTAAATGAAACTTAACTATTAATTCTAATACCTATTTTGCAATGTTTGAAGGGGAAAAATAAAAGCTTTCTCTAAAAAGCTAGTACATTGTAGATGTCCTTATTAATGCTCAGTTTGTACCATCTTTGGGCAGTTGGAGCCTCTTCAAGTTGGTGCCTGGACATCTTTGATAACTACTGTGCTGTCTGGTATGACATGTTCTAGCCTCACCTTGTGCATTGCCTGTCCCAGATCTAGCATCAGTCACTTCTTTAAGGAGCCCAACTTCCCTTTGGTGGAGACTGTAATCTGGATTTCTAGGGTTGAAGAACAGATTTTCTTTTCAAAGGAGGGCCCTGCATGTTTGAAGATTGTTTTTAAGTAGAACTAAAGGAGTTAATGCCAGCATTCCAACTTAAAAAACCAAATATACTGGAGCCTCACTGTGAGGCTCTAAGTGGGGGTTGGGATGATCTAGTTCTGTCATTTTCCTTGGTCTCCATTGCTATATTTAGACCCTCATAGTGTGTACTAATGTATGTTTATGTTTTGTCCATGTCTTTTTTAGAATCTACGTGGACATAACAACATGTCATGCCTTTCACTTCCTATCAAATATTAGGCCAGATGTCTTTTCTCCCAGGCTGAATAGTCTCAGGGTGACCTCTGTGGAAAGATACTGGGGCTCTTGTTGATAGAAAATAAATGTGCTTTTTTTCTTCTCTAAAACAGTATACATATTATTAGCCAGACCTATACTTTCCTAAGTACTACTCAGGGAGGATAGATAAGAATTACTAGATTTAAGTTCCCTGGTGGTGTAGTGGATTAGGCTTTGGAGCTGTCAACGCTGCAGCCTGGGTTCAATTCCCAGCCAGGGAACTACCCACATTAAAAAAAAACAAAACAAAAAACAAAACCGCTATAAGAATTACTAGATATTGGAGATCATTCTGTGGGTTAATCTCTCCTCTAGTTCCCCAACCAAATCAAAGCAAAATCCTTTGAAAAAATACCTAAGGCAGAAGGGTCACAAACTCTGTTAGTTCTTAAAGCCTTAGGATCTTGGTATTTTTTTCATGGTACCCTTAGGCCAAAAGAAATACCTAATTGTTCATTTTATTAAGTAATCAGGTCCAGATAAGAATAGTAGCTAGTATAGTATCTAACAGATGTTGCTATGTTTTTGTTTTTGTTTTTTGAAAATTTAAAATATCCCAAAGTGCTTCTTTAAGTGACCATAGCACATGTTTGTGTGCCGTAGGGAGATGCAACCTTCCTTTTAGAACATTGTTGTAGAACTCACATTCTGGATACATATTACTAATACCATATTCTTTCCCCCGTATCCCTAAAAATTTGGTCTTAAGAGGAGAAATGTATTAAAATACTAAATCGTGTATGTTATAGAACAGGTTTCTTTCACTGTAAAATTTAGGCAAACTGAAATTTAAAAAGCAATTTGAATCTATGCAACCCTGTTTGGCTGATACCAATGAAGATTTGAGCTATGGTAGTACCCAATATTTTGTTAGATCCAACAGTAGGGAACCCAATTCCTCTGGAATTGGGGCACTTTAAAAGCAGTGTGATTAATATTTAGTGAAAACTATGTCTGAAATTATGATTCCAGATAAAATAATCATAGCCTTGGGTAATGTAGGAAAATTCCTAACTGTAAGGATTGAGAGGAAAATTTTAAACGTCATGGAGTCTATTATGCCATGTCATACTGTGCGAGCTATTTCTGGTGGACATTTTATTATATACAGGCTTATTATTTTGACTTCAGAAAGTATTTTGCTTTGCGGAGCCTTCTTTTGAGTCTCTGACTGCTTGAAAAACACAGTTAAGAAAAAGTCAGTGACCTGGTGAAGGCCAGATTAGATCCCCAGCAGCCATTTCCCAGTAGATTCTCTCTGAGGGACTTGAGATTAATTAAGGCTGACCTTGGGCTGTCAGAAAGCCACAAAACAACTTCTTAGTTGACTAAGAGGGCTTGGGGGTTGGGTGGGATTTAGTAGTACTCTCAATGACTTTCAAAATTTGTGCATAAAAATTCCACTGTTTCTCCCCCCCCCCCCCCCCCCGCCCCTTCTGTTGCTCTGAAAAATCAGGTTATCCATTACTTCCTAGGTATAGATTGAATATCATTAGAAACAGGTTTTTGACTAGGTAACATGAGTCCTATTTTTTTTTCCCCCACTGTAGGGAGACCATAAGGGAGGGAATTAACTAAATTGACAGCTTAGTTCAGGAGAGATTTTTAGTTAGATTTCAGTAGTTCCTTCATACCTGAGAAAACTAGACGGTTACGAGGATGGATGTATAATCATCACCCTGCAGATTCTTCAGAAAAGTTTTAACTTTCTGACATGGTATGAAGGAGGGCTTTGCTGAAAAACTAGTTACTAGACTGGCTCTTTTCTTAATCTCTTTCAGTACCGAATCTTTCACACTCATGTTTGTAGACTAAACACATCTCACAAACAAAGACTCAGCCCCACACATTTCCCTAATATCTTCATCTGTGCACACAGCTCCAGGTATACGCTCTGTTGCTTCTAGTAGAAAAGTATTGTGGGTGAGATTGGGCGGGGTGCCCCCTGGAATTTCCTCCTGAAAGCTTTCCCGCTGCTTTAATGTAGGTTCCACAGTTCAAACTGACAGTGTATGACGTTACTTCCACTTTTCTTCCTGCCATCAATAAAATACATTTTGAAAAATACCCTAATTTGCTGGAAATTATCTCTGACCCATAGAACTTTCCAGTTATTTTGTCCAGAGAGCATCTAGAGTAGTCAAACTAACGCATAGATATTTGAAACCTAAAAGTTCTGGAAGAACATTTCAAATAAACCCAGTTTGAGTGTATTAATCAATCACTTAATTGTAATCCTCCTATAACAGCAAATGAGAACAATTGATAGTAGTTTTGCAGTGAATTAAGGATAAAATCGCCTTCTATGTTCATTGTGTTTTACTTTAAAACACACACAGAACTTTACTTCTTATTTATGTCCAAAATAGAATCTATACTGATTTTTATTCTAGGGACAGAGGAGATACTGAATTTTGTTTTTTTAACACTTAAGTTTCTGGGTATATGTCTTAAGAAAGTATAATAGTAAAAAAAAATCTAAGGTATTCATACAACATTGTTTTTAGTAGCAAAAGGATCCAATCTCATTGTTCATTATGAGCAGTATAACAGCAAAAGAAAGGTTTATGTTTTAAAAAGCAGAATATTAAAGAAGTTGGTGTTTCAGTTACAACTATGAAATGAGCAAAGCTTGCAGACACAGATTAGATTGTAATAGAATATTAAGTAATTGATTTGTTGGATGCTAGAAATCAAAGCAGGTAATAATTCATTTCTTTCTACTGATATAAGTGTACTTATTTGGAGAAGGAAAACAGTTAAAGTGGGAATCTGAGATCTAAGGTTCTGAGCAGTCCCCCAAGTGCTGCTTCTGGAATGACTGGTGCAGAATCATTAAGGAGACATGCACAGTAAGTAGATGGTATACTACATTCAGGCTTGGGGTACATGGAAGAAAAGCAGCTAGGATGCCTTTGATAGGGATACTGGGGTGATACATATATATAGATAGATATAGATATATAGATAGATACCTATCTATATATGGATATGTATGTGATCTGACAATTAAGTTCATGAATTCATCCTAGAAAAAGTGATACCTCACTGCTGAATATCACTATGGTTACCTTTGAAGTTCTCCCCTTGAAAAGCTATGCATTGATGCCAGCACCCAGTCAGTCCACCCTTCAAAGCAGTTTTGGAATTCTTTTTCTGGAATGGCTGTCAGAGCTATCATTGTATGACCCTTGATGTTCCAAAGGTCATCAAAATGTCTTCCTTTCAATATTTCCTTATCTTCGAGTAAAGAAAAAAGTCACTGGAGGCCAGATCAGGTGAGTAGGGAGGGTGTCCCAATACAGTTTTTTTGTTTTCTGGCTAAAAACTTCCTCACAGAGAATGCTGTGTGAGGTGGTGGTGCATTGTCATGATGCAAGAGCCATGAGTTGTTGGTGAGAAGTTCAGGTCGTTTTCATCTGACTTTTTCACACAGCCTTTTCAGCAAACACCTCCAAATAGTAAACTTGGTTGACTGTGTGTCCAATTAGGACAAATTCATAATGATCAATCCCTCTGATGTCAAAAACGTTTAGCAACATCATGTTGACTCTTGATTTGGACTGACGGAACTTTCTGGGTTGTGGAAAACTGACTGACTTACATTGTGTATACTTGGATGCTTTGTTTCAGGGGTGGGTTGGTACACTTAGGTTTCATCAACAGTGTTAACATGGCCCAAAACATTGTTTTGCTTCTCCAAAAGGTCTTGGCAAACTTTAATTCTTCTTTGCTTTTGCTTGAGCTCCTTTGGGACAACTTTTGCACACACCCTTCTCAAGCCAAGATTTTCAGTTAAGATTTTTCTGTTTCTCTATCAATGCTTACTTGGTCTGCTGTGCTTTTCCCAGCCAACGATTTTGACCCACAATTTGACAATTTTTGCAATGTTTTCATCAGTTCTGCTCACTACTGGCTGCCCTGACCTTTCTTCATCAGTGACACTTTCTCTACCCTCAGAAAAACATTTAATCCATTTGTATACTGCTGTTTTCTTCATGGCATTATTCTCAGAAACTTGGACTAACATGTCCCTGATTTCACTTCCACTCTTGCCAAGTTTAACAAGAAATTTAATGTCTGTTCATTGCTCTAATTCAAGCTCCGACATTCTCACGATGACACACAAAAACATGCAACAATAATGAATGCCACTAAGCAAGGACACAGCCACATGTCGATATGAACACAGCATGAGACACAGATATACCAAGGTTATGAAACTTCACTGAGTTTTTTGTACAGTGCTGCCAACATAAGTGCATAGTGGCAAGTTCATGAACTTAATTGTCAGACCTTTTGTATATAGATACATTTATTTCAGTAGTAGATATTTAAATGCTGAAAACCATTTTAGCTTTCAATTTGGGCTGCTATATTATTTTAGTATTTCTTGTCCAAATATCTCACTAGTGAGAATTTTCTACCCAATTTGAAAGATGTAAAGTGTGAATTTTATAAATATAACTCTTCAAAAGAAGTCAAGTAACTTCTTTGCTGAGAATTGAGAGAAATACGACTTCTTTAATACCAAGTGAGAATGATTTATAGTAGTTTTGCAGTGAATTGAGGATAAACTCATCTATTTTACTTGCCTTCGGAAATGATTCCTTACTATATAGAGGTGAGGAGGGGGTTCTCACTAGGAATCCCCCTCTCAAATTTGTTTATGTTCTCCCCATCTTTTACTATGTTCAATTCTTTACATGAAAGATGACATCAATTGCACATTGCACCATTAGTTTAGGTACTTCTCATTGTAAGGTGCTGTCAGTTACAAGGGACAGACTAAATTCAGATGTTAAAATGCATAGAAATGTGTACCTTAGAATAAAAAATATGGTTATGTGTATGTGTTTACTTATATATAAGTGGGGATATTAAAAAGTTTGGACACAGATGCCTGAAAGACAAGCCCAGACTTTCTATTTGTTACTGATCCTATTCCAGATGCCCAAATGGTTATTTCAGTTAATCATGGAGATTCATGAATCAGCTATCTTCCCTTTCCTGTTTGACTTGAGTAAAGGAAGCTCATCTAAATAGGAAAATGTGGTGTGACCAATTTAAGACAAGCATTTAATGTAAATACTGCCTATTTTAAAGTTAAGTTCCTCTAAATGATGAGATTGCTGTAGGGTAGTTACTTTCACATCTGACAATATCCTGTCTTCCAAACTCAGAATTAAAGAGAAATGCTTTTCCTTAATATAGGCAAATGCAAAGTTTTTTAAATAAAGAACTAGATAGTAATTATTTGCGGCTTTGCAGTCCATATGGTCTTTGTCATAACTGTTCAACTCTCCCTTTGTAGTGTGAAACCAGATGTAGATAATGCATAAAGGAGTATGTGTGGCTGTGATCCAATAAAACTTTATAGTTGCTGAAATTTAAATTTTACATAATTTTCACATATCATGAAAACATTTTTCTTTTAAACCCTTAAAAAATGTAAAAACCATTCTTAGCTCACAGGCCACACACAAAACAGGTGGCAGGCCAGATTAGGCCCGTGTAGTTCATGAATCCTGGCCGGAGTGGAAATTTAAGCCCAGTTTCCTAGATGTTTGTAGAACAACTATTTGAACCACTGCAGAGAATTTAATAGCTCTTACTTTTGGCCTCGATCAGCCTCTGAGTGGAGTTTTCCCCCTCCTGCAACCAGGCTGGCAAACAGCAGCCCCTAATCTTCTGGCTTTTTTGAAAGGTATCTTTCTCCTGAGAAAGTTTTAATTCTCCCATATTTATTATTTTACCTACAGATCTTAATCATGCTTATGTAAAGCCCAACCTCCCTCTCTTCTCTTTCTCTATTTATTCATCCATTTATAGAAATAAAAACTTCATAATCCAATTTCCATTTGACATTATTCCTGGGTCATTTTCACTTTCAGTTGTCTTAGTTCACGTTATGTCCAAGACTGCAAGCCATCCCATCCTTTCCTAAATGTATGGAGTAAAACTGAGATTTTTGAGCCTTAGTACATCCCATATACTGTGCTAGTAAGCAATCACTTGGGCTTATTTCCTTCACCAACCTTGTGAGCTAGAGACTATTATCCCCCCCCCCCCCATTTGTAGATGGAGAAACATGGGACTTAAAGAGGGCCTCAGGGTTGGGAAGCAGTGGGCCCGCATGGTTGATTCCACAGCCTGTGCTTGCAGCCACTAGCCCTGTGTACCCCAGTCTTCTCAACATGGTGGCACATACAGAAAATTCCAGTGTTTGCTTGGCACACTGTTGTGAATAGACACTGGTTGAAAAGCTTTACACTCCTGACAGGAAGCAAATTCTCTTTATCGGAGCCCTGCAATAGCTGTGTGCTGGCTCAGGCCTCACACATTTCCGTTAGTGTGGTGTCCTCCGTGCCTGGCCAGCATTTGCTGATGAAAGGGACTGAATGGCATTTAATAAGCCGTTTGTCTTGCTGTCTTTTTATCTCAGTTGAAGGAGGTAGCTTAGTGTACGAGGGCTGTCTGGGAAGTATCCAGCCGTGTAGTATGAAAAACAGGCCATTATGGCTGCATTGTTTTCCAGACAGCCCTCGTATGTGAACCAGATCGGCTCCATGTCCAGTGGTCATCTCCAGAGACAGGTCACGCTGAAGGGCTCACGCCATGTCCCTGTGTCTGCTTCTCTTCTCCAATTCTAGTGAATGATAGCATTGTCCACTTTGTCACCTCAGCCCATAATTTAGGATCATCTTTAAACTTGTAGTCTTTTAGCCTCTAGTCTTAAACTCCTTGTCTTCAGTTTTCCCTCTCTGTTGCTGCCAGATTGCTCTGAAACATAAATCTGATTTTGTCATTCCTGTATTTAAAAGTCTTTAGTAGTTCTGCTGTTTATTACCGCAGCATTGCTCCACTGTCACATCCCTCTACTTTGCTATGTGACAGCCATTTGTGACTTAGGTAATATATTTAAAATCTAAGTTTGCTAGTGGTTTGATTTTTTTTTTTGTCCCTTTTAATAAGAACAGTTCAATATTACCTCTATAATAATATCTGTCTCAGCTGCTTGCGTGCTATTTTCTTGAAGTGAGAGGAGGGAGTGGAGCTTTAACTTCATCCAGCCAAGTCCGTCTTATTTGTGAAGCAGCTTTAAAGGGACTGTTACTGATTGTTAGTTGTCAACAGTTGCTGCTCTTATGAGCTATTGTGCTTCCATGAATACTCCCATTACCCTTGCTTTCCACCCGCTACACACCGCCAAAGGACTTGGGGGAAAAACTCAAGAGAAAGAGAATCTCCATTTATACTGGTATTTTCTTTATTTTCCCACATTTTTGCAGGGGGAGGGAGGCAGTTGATTTTGTAAGACAAATCTGTGTGTGCCCAAGGGAGTCTCTTACATGTGAACATGACCAAAATTCCCCATGCCCCCAACATGGTGAGGACCACCGGTTTCTGTAGAAGCAAGTTCCACTTTGCTGTCATTGATTACAAGGCCAGTCGAGGTCTGGCCTGCTGTTTCAGACTCATCTCTTGTCATGCACCTAGCTGTCCAATGACAGCGAGCTGCCTACATCTCTGTAGTTGTTGTTGTTGTTGTTGTTGGTGGTGGTGGTGGTGGTGTTGCTTCCCTGGCTGGGAATCGAACCCAGGCTGTGGCGGTGGGAGCACCGAAGCCTAGCCACTACACCACCAGGGAGCCCCCCTGCCTACATCTTTACATGAATGCTTTGGTCTTTCATGACACACAGTTTACCTGTGCTTTGTCCCCCTCCCACGATGCGTGCTGCTCACTTAACATAGGTCATCTTGCTCCAGATTTCAGCCTTTCCATCACCAGTACCACATTTGTCCTCTGATAGGTGCTCAGATATACTTGGATAAGGAGTGAGTGAACAAAGTTGGTGTTTCAACCAAACCTTGTTTTGGATTTTACAATTACAACTCTATGCCCACACCTCTCACAGACATGCAGTCTGTATAACAATGGGGTCCATTCCGTCTCCTTTCTCAGTCACTTTTGATAAGAAATTCATCAAGGGGAGTTCCCTGGTGGTGTAGTGGCTTAAGGCTTTGGCGATGGCACTGTCAGCGCTGCGGCCTGGGTTCGATTCCCAGCCAGGGAGCTACCCACATACTAAAAAGAAAATAAATAAATAAATAAATAAATAAATGTAAAAAAAAGAAAGAAAGAAAGAAAGAAATTCATCAAGGAGGAGGTAGGGGGCAGAGATGGGAAATCCTGTTGTCAGGGGAGATGATGGTGTTGTTTCACTTCCAGCTTTTGAGGTAAAAGGAATCACAAGCTAGCTATTTTTAAAGGAGTTCTTAGGTTTCTCAGCAGGACTTTAGGGCATATTATTCCATAGTAAGAACATAAATGTTTTCAAGATTCTTGAGAGAGGGTCCATGTCAAATAGGTTGTTAGTTCAGTGAACTTTCCTGATAGGCATTTTATCCAACAATCTACAGTAGACTCTCTGTTAACCAGAACTCAACTGGCAAAATCTTAAGCAGGAGTTCCCTGATGGTGTAGTGGCTTAAGGCTTCGACGCTGGCACTGCAGCCTGGGTTCGATTCCCAGCCAGGGAGCTACCCACATACCAAAAAACCAAAAAAAAAAAAAAAAAAATCTTAAGCAACCAGCAAAAAATTGTGCCAGTTGCTTGAGAGTGCCAGTCGTTTGAATTCTGGTTAACGGAAGATCTACTTACATTTACGCAGCATCTACCAATGGGTACTGGTTAAGTGAGAGTCTACTTTATTTGCTTCAAAAGGGTATGGCTCAAAGCACAATTTTAGCTTCTAACACTTTGTGCAACCACTAGAGCTGAGAAGAGTGTTTTGATGGGTATCTATTATGGTCTCCATATTATAGATACAGAAACTGAAGTTCAGGTAGATTTAGTAACTTACTCAGGACCTCAGCAATCATAAATCACGGAGCTAGAATCTGAACACTAGGTCTAATTTCAGAGTCTGTGTTTAATTGTCCATCACTACATTGCCTCTAAACTTGGACCATGGTCATATAGCTACTAAGTGATGGAACTCAAATTTGAATACCCCTCTATCAAGGACCAGTGCTGAGAAAGGGATACAGAAGTGTATGACTCTTGCCTTTTAGATACTTTTTGGAGTGGAGAAAGGTAAATGTATAGAAAACAGTTAATAGTACAAGACAGCACATAATTGATAAATTACAGTAAATGCTTCAGGAGAGTCATTTTGTGTGGCTATGCTACAATTACTGCCATTTCCAGTGTTATGACTTTATATTATGTTTAAAGCATATGAAAATATGTCATTGTAATGTTTCTATTTCCATTTGTGTAATGCAGATTGCACAGTATAATTAAGAGGAAAGAGTAATCAAGGCTGGAATGGTTCAGGTTTCCATGCCAAAAGTGAATTTAACTTGAGACTTGGGTTGTCTGGGCTTTTTATAGAGAGACATAAGAAAGAAAAATATTCCAGGGGAGAATAATCACAAGAAAAAGGAGTGTGCTTGGTAATGAGCACGCCGAGCTGGGGAGTCATGGAAATAAATTAGGTAGGATAGAGTCAGCCATTGGGCTGCTGTTCGCCGGGGCATGAGCAGCGTGAAGCATGTATTAGGGAATCATTTTCCCATCGCACACATTTTGTTTCCTTGGTGGTACCTCAGGGCATCAGAGTTCTCTAGTTTCCATTGGTGTTTGGGGTACTTGAGATTATGTTTTAAAGTAGAAATTGGGTCTCCCAGGACTGGAGGAGTCTCAAGGCAGGTGAGAGAGGGCCAGCTGTTCCTGACCAACTTCTCCCTGAAAATGTGTCTCGCCTCTGAGGTAATAGCTTCACACAAGCATAGTGCTACCTGGTTGCTTTGTTTAATGTCCATACTGCACACGTCCGATGCCTACCAGCTTTCCTTGCTTTGATAGCTGAATCTTTGGCAAGTTGGGCTCCCCCACCCCACCCCACCCCCTCCCAGGGCCCCTGCAGAAGTTCAAATCAAATCCACAACCCGCCTACCAGCTGAGAAGCCAGAAGGAGCGAAGTAGCTCTTCGCTGCCCTCCGTTCTCAGGTTGAAAGATACCCCTTGTTGACTGACTTCCTCTTTCCTCAAGACCATCATGCCTATTCTTCTATTTTTAAAACGTTAACTTTTCTTTTTAACACAGTAGTACATGAACATAGTTAAAAATCATGAGATTGAAAGATTTGTCTTCCACTTTTCACCCAGTAGCAAACACTGTCAACTGTTACTCATCTCTTCTAGTATTTCTCTCCATACTTTAAAATGTCTACATTGCTAATTTTTTTGTTTTGTTTTTTTAGGAGGGCAGAGGGATCCCTGGCTGGGAATCCAACCCAGGCCGCGGCGTTGACAGTGCTGAAGCCTAGCCGCTACACCACCAGGGAATCCCTACATTGCTAATTTTTTGATGATCAATTTAGACTTCTTATTGTTGAATAGGATTTCACTCTTAATCTCCTCCCTGTATTCTTTGCTGCCTTCATCCTTCTGATATAGTCATCAGATGTTTTGGTCCCACTATCATTTAGTATTTACTCTGACGATGCAGATGTTCAGTGCATTCTCTTGTGTAATTTTTGTTTTCCCCCAGCAAACATTTGCCTCGTTTTTTTTCAGCTGGCTTTTTTAAAAAAACTTTTAACTAGCCCTGATCCTTTCTATGTGGCTATCAGATCTGCCAATCACCTATTATTATTATTTTCCAAATACTTGAGTTTGTAAAATAATCTGTCAGTTTTCTTTTCATGCCTGGGGCTTCTCTTGTCCCAGGGCAAATGAGGTGCCTGCATGTCATCCTGGGCTGCGATTTCATTCTAGCTTATCTTACCCTTATTAGGATACGGAGGCTAGCAGACAAGGTTTCTGGTGCAATTTAACTTGTGCCTTGTACTGCCACCCCACTCCACCCCATCTCAGACCCCAAAATCTCCAGGGATGGATCTTTTGAGAATTTGTTGAAGGTTCTGAACACTCTCCCCAGGAAAAATAATGCAAAAACATAAAATTTGGCATCTACTTTTGTGAATATCTGAAGGCAATTATGTAACTTTTTTATAATACTTTTGGGAATATAATCCTAGCAACTGTAGAATTCTGAATAAGCTTTTAGTGCCTTGGCTTTAACTCTAAACTTACAGTAAAAGTCTAACTTTAACGATAGTACCCAAACAGTTCCTATTTTTATCAATAATAGTTCTTTCCTCTTGAACATTTTATCATTTCTTAGTATTTGGTAGAATGAATTCGTTACCCACATTTTAATGACTCGTGGATTTATGGCCAGTTGGAATCACTTCTAATCCAGGATGTTACATTTATTGCTACCTTTGATGTTCATTTATTTCCCTCTCCAACTGTTCTATATGTTGATGTAGCTAAAAAGAATCAAGTTTCTCCTGGTGACACTGTGAATATTTGTTGAGTTGAATTGAAATGCACGATGAGCTGCTTTCCCACCAGCACACTGTGTCACCTACATGACAACTCCCAGTTAAAGAGACACTATAGATGGATGCTAATTTTCCTACTGAGCAGATGCTTTCTGGGGTTCTTGGCTAGTGGGCTTTGTCCATCTGTGTGGACCAGAGTTACACCATCATGCAGTTACTCTGTAATGGACACCCTATGGAAGACAAGCTTCCAGGGACTGTACTTGTTTGGAATTTGGTTGTATTGAATGTTGTTGAAGTGTGGCCTGTGGCTGAGATTTGTGACGTATCTGTATTTATTTACTCATTGAGTAACTGCTGTTTACTAGGCAGTCACTTTCGATTGAAGCAGGATGTGACTTATATTCGTAGTCCTTTGCAGGTTATATTTTTGGTTATTCATGTGAATGATTAAATTTTTTAAAATGAAAGACTGGGTTTAACTAAATGCCAGCTTCTAAAGTGTCAAAATAATGGAGTTTTCACCAGTTTTGTTGAATGGCATCTAAATCGGCCTACTCTAACCTAATTGAACCTACAGTTGTTCTTTCAGATGCCCAAGTACTTCACTGATCTTAGTAGGAAAGGACAATAATAGCAAGTGTTTTTAGTCAGTATTATTCAGTTAGACTATAATTGAATCAGAATGGCGAGCCTCACTTCATCAACCCTTGAAATCATCAATAATATTAACATCATTTTGATAAAAAGAACAAACAAAACTGAAAAAAACAGATGGTGGTGCCCTTTCAGAATTCATAACCAGTTTCGTTTGGAGAGCTTTTGGGGGAAAGTAGTCCAGGAGTGTGAGAAAGGAGCCATGTGAAGGGCTTCTTTTTTCGGGGGGTAGCTCCCTGCCTGGGAATCGAACCCAGGCCACAGTGTTGAGCGCGCCGAAACCTAGCCACTGCCCAACCAGGGAACCCCCTAAAAGGCATTTTACAGTGGGCATTTAGTAGGTGGTAATGGGGACGTGCAGACAAGTGAGAGTGTCAGAAACCCCACGAAAGGAAAAACTCTTCCTCAGGCAACTTGACTTTAGATATAGAGTCCAAGGCAGTAGAATATTTGAGTGGAAAAGCCATTAGGATGTTAAAATACTGATGTGAAATCAAACTTTAAAAGAAGTTTGAAAATAAATAGCAAGAAATAATGACAAACTGCCAAACTTAATGTGAAAATAAGTTTTTGACAACCAAACAGCACATTGCCAGCACTTCGTTTTTCTTTTTCAAGAATATTTTTGGGGGTGGGGGTGGGGGAAAGAAAAGAATATTTTGGGCTTAATCTTCTGTGAACATGTTGGAGGATTTGAGTGTTGTGTTTTGCTCAGTAGAAAAAAAATAAGTTGAGTATGATGACTAAATTTACTCCCTTTAAGTAGCTCTACTGTGTTTTAGGATCATTTCTCTAAGGGTAATGATAGATATGAATCAGTTCATTGTTTAATGAGGTTGTGGAACATAATGCTGAAGCTTATTTGTGCAGAATTTAATATTCTAGTGCTGATGATAGCCATTTCCCCTGGTTATAAATTACTGTATCCAACGCGCGCCCACACATACGTGCTGGAGGCTTGCTTTTCAAGTCAGACAAACATGGCTACCACAGAGAGGAGAGCGGTGGCTTTGTTGTAGAGAAGGCAGCACTGTTTTCCTCAGCTCAAGCCGAGACTTTTGAGATTCCTGGTGCAGAAGCAGCTGCTACATACTGGGTAAAGCTGACCCTCGCCTATCACCACCATAGATCCTTTGGTTCTCAGAAGGTGCTCTGCTTTCAAGCTTCTCTCCCTTACCTGTGCTCTTCCCTCTCTACCTGCTGAGTTGTCCTCTGCACTCTGTGCCTGATCCTGCTTATCCTCCCGAGAGGCCTTCCTCGTCCCTCCCCACTAAATTAGTTGTCCCCATCGGTACTTCTTGAGCATCTTTTCCACACCCACACATTGGTCATGCTCAGTTTGCCTGTTTCACCTGCCTGCCCCCTCACTAGACTGTCACTTCTGTTACAGACGATGAGAGTGTTCAGGTGTGTGTTGCCATTGCCAAGCGCCCTGCCACACTGGGTGCAAATGGCTTCCTTTCGTGGGGAGAACACTGGAAATGCTTCCTTGCCTTCGACAGGTATCCTGTACCCAGTGTATCTCGGGTATTCCTTTCTCTTTCGGCAGTACAACAATTGAACGTTTGCCCCGACTCTGGACCTCAGGTTAATCCCTGAAGTATTAAGTCCTTAGGCCACAGGCGAGGCCAGAAAGCAGACAGGAACACTTCTCAGGCCTGTTGGCACTGCTGTGCGGTGCTGTGACAGTTATCCGCTCACCGCTTTGTAGCTCCAAAATTCCCCTTTTAGCCTGACAGGAGCTGGGCCTTGTAAGTAGTTCTCCTTTACCAGCCCACCGGCCGTTAAGCCTTGACAGTAGAGGGCGCTGTAGGAGGAAGGGGCTTTCTTTTCCTGGTTCCAGTGCGCACCTGCAGAGTACCTGGATCCTGTTGGCTGTGCCCCAGGCAAAGGGGTGGGGTGGCAGCAGCCTTCCTAGCACACATAACTCACTCCCCTCTTAGACAGTTTTCAAGGCAATTGGCCCCTCCCCATGAACAGCTCCCAGCAGGTGTCCTCTACACACCAGCCGCAACCTGCTGGCTGTGGACCAGCTCCGGCCTGGTTCAACCTCGAAAACACTTCTACCATCCACTGCCCCTCCAGCCTTGGGGAGGGGACCCCTTTCTGTGTTGGGACCTTCCTTCGGTACCCTCACTCAGCACTCGTGTCCATTAGAGTTTTGTTTTTTCCCCTCTTCGCTAATTCCCTATTAATCATTTCTTTTTTAAACTTTCTCTGTTCAAATTACTGGATGGTTTCTGTCTCTGGATTAGACCCTAACCAGTATAGATACCTTCTGCCTAGAATACCAGGTTCTATTTCTCCACCAAATGAACCATACAGATTCTCCAAGGGCCAGCCTAAATGATACTTCAGTCATTCATTCCTCCAGTATTTCCTGAGTTCCTGCTGGGGTTAACTAAGACAGGACCTCAGCCCAAGAGGACCTCCAAGATTGGAAGAAAAGCAAGATAAGCCGTGAAGTATATTGAGTTAGAGAGGTGTATGTATGGGGTAGGGGGATTGGGACAGTAGGGTATGACAAAAACTTAAAACAAACTTAAAAAGAAATTTAGTGTTGTCTCTCAAAGGATAGAAAAATGAAAATTCATGATATTGGTATTTACCAGTTTAAATGATGCCCATAATAGAAAGAGTAACAGAATGTGGGTTTTGTTCATTTTGCTTGCAAATATTCTTTCTCTTTCCACAAAGCACTTGAAGTGGGTAAGGTTTCAATTCTTCTCATCTCTGAATTCCTAAGGGCAGGACCTGTTTTTTATCTTAATTATCTTGCACCCACAATGCTTATCACATAGTATATGCATAATAAATGCTAATTGGCTAATTATATGGAGTTGATAATCCTCTGTTTCGTTTTCTACTGCAAGAAAGCCAAAATTAGCCCACGTTTTCTTATGTTGACAGTTCAAAAACAATTACAAGGAATTCTTTTTGTACTGAAATGTGAATAGAGAGGTTATCAATCAATTTAGCACTTGTTCTTGTTTGTTCCTCTCCAGCTATATACAGGTAATATCTGCCATTTCAGGTGTACATCAAGCAGTGTGTTAGGTATTTTACAGACCTCTATTCTCAAGTATCCCCATTTTACAGATATGGAAATTGAGGTTAAGTAATTTACCCAAGACCACACTGATAAAGTATGGCCAAGCCAGGCTCTGAGTCTAGATACCAAAGCCCTTGTATGTACCACTCCCCCATCCAGATCTCACATGAGTCATTCCTGTAGTCGCTTAGGTGCCTGCCTTCCTTGTGTGCACACATACACATAACACAACCAGACGCCCGTTTTTCTCTTCAGAGCTACAACTGCCTCCTTCCTGGTCCTAGATACACAGCCCTCTGTCCCTTCAAGCACATGTGAACAGGGTTCAGGAAACACAGTAAGGACCAGAAGTCTCTTCCCGTTTGCTTCTTTAGGGAATCGGAGTTTTCTCACCAAAGTCTGGCCACTTGATGGAAAATTGAATCGGTATAGGTTATGGAAAACATTTAATTGCTTACAAGTTCAATTAAAGTTAAAGCTCAGAGGAGCATGTGTCACTTTTCAACACTAACCCTTGTCTTCTCTTCTCAGGTGCTGTTACCCCCATACGATGACGCCACTGTGAATGGAGCTGCCAAGGAGCCGCCACCACCTTATGTGTCTGCCTGAGCCGGGAGGAGGGTGGAGCTGAGAGCATGAGCTTGACTTTTCAGACATCAAAGCAATAGTTCTTTCTTTAATTTCACCGCTGAGATGATGCTCTCTGAGTTTATTTGTTGCTGAAATGCTACAGTTTAAATTTTAGATGTTAAGTTGAAATCCTCTGTCGTTTTAAGCATATGTTTTAGCTAGAGCACTGTGATAGATTCACTAGAGTCCTTTTGGTAGGGGCGGGTGCATCAGGCTCCCCTTGTCCTCCCCAGACTCCCCTGGGCGCTGAAATTGCCCCCAAATTTGATTGAACCTTGAATCACAGAAGTCTGGTTTTGTATCTCCTAGGCCCCAAGTTAGGGAATTAGTCACATTTTGTTTTTTCTCGGTTCCCTCTCTGTCTCTTTTGAAGGTGTAAAAAAAATAAAATAAAAAATTAGACGATACTTTTCTTAAACCATTCCAGTGTGTAGGAGAAATCCTTATGAGAACAAGAATATTAATTGTGTAATCATTGCTCCAGTTACATAAATAGGAGTACATATATACATATATATATATATATATATATATATATGCATAAAGAAAACAGGAATTTTCTTAAGATCCTTTATGACTTAAATTCCATGACAGTTTGAATTTCCTGGTCAAGGATTTTTGTTCATGAACTACATTGAGACCCTTTGACAATCCCAGGCAGTGAGAGAGTGGTCATTACCCGGGGCCCTTCTTGTACACCCGTGTCTGAAGTCATGGGGCAGGGCGGTGTCATCCCTGTCAGAGGCGTGGAATGGATTTGTGTGGCTCTGCATGGTAGCTGGTGCTCCCTTTCTCCTGGTTTCCCATCCCCACCCAGGGCCCCCTTTCACTCTGTTCTGCCCAGTCTGATTCAAGGAGGACACCCACCGTGCTTTGTCAAGTGACATTGCTGATACGTATTTACCTAATACTATAGAAAAGGTTTTCTTCTGTCCTGTAGCAAGGCACATCCTACTACTTTGAACTTGCAAGTATGCTAGTCATCTTTTAAAATGAGTGTAAAGCAAGTCTTCAGAAAAATGCTGAGGGGTGTTTTCCTTGTGGAACTGCCCTTATTGTGACTACCTACATTTCAGTGGACTTTTATATATTCATGTGTTCAAGAGTCACAGCTCTGCTGTTTGTTCATTATTGAATGTGCTGTAAATGAAGGCTTTTACAATTAAAGTGAGATTTGCCCACACCCAAGAAAGTAATCTTTTGACTCTGATTGATTGTACCTTGGGACCCTTCCCACGCTCACATGGCCATGTAGACACACATAGTTTGGCTCAAGGAGGAGGCTTTATGGCATGTTTTACACATGATTTTTAATGTTTCAGTGCTGATGAAATCAGAGCATCTTAGGCCAAGAGAAAAGATGAATGGACCTGATAATCCAACATTTCCAGTCCCTGCCTCTACCAAGCTCTATGTGTTCAGCTGTTTTGCATTTGATTGCTTTGTGTCCGTAGTGCATGTTTAATAGGCAGGTCAGATTTGCTACATTTGAAGGGACATTAACTTAAGAGAGGTGAGGGGGGTATTTTTATACCTGTGAATCAGCCTCAGTTATTCCTTATGGTGTATATCATTACTATTTATAAACCCAACCTAAGAAATTCTATTCCTTGAAGATTTATGCCCATAAGCTTCATAGTAAGTTAATCATATGGGCAATTAAGGATGAACAAAGCCTACCAGATCATTTCACTGGTCCTTGTGGAAAGCACAGAGGACGTCACAGTATTTGCTTGTCGCTCCCCATAATTTCCTAGCTCTTTGCCTAATTTTGCAGTATGAGAAGTGGCACATGGTCACCTGGAGAGTAGTCCTGATTTTGAGAGTCTATGTAGGGTCAATCAGATAGGATCTTGGTTGTGTGACACTCAGTAGTAGCATAGACATCAGGATATCACTTTTTACTCAGATCCAAATGATGCTGGTGCTGCTGTTTTTTCTTGACTTACAGCATAACCCAGGCTAAGCTCCAAAGCTTCCGACATGTCTCCCTCTACGAAGTAAGGAATTGTCTTGTTTCTACTAGGGGAGGTTGTGATGTTTGGATTGAAATGACCCTGCAGAGAACATGCCTCAGCAATTCACTGGGTCTTTGTCTCCTTGCTAATCCAGACAAATACCTCTCTTTTAAATGTATATAAAATCCCACTTTAGGGCGTTCCTGGTGGTGTAGTGGCTTAAGGCTTTATGGCTCTGGCACTGCTGATACTGCAGCCCAGGTTCGATTCCCGGCCAGGGAACTACCCACATACCAAAAAATAAAATAAAGTAAAATAAAATAATAAATAAAATCCCTCTTTAATGTCTTAGCTCCTTTCTCCTATCTTGTTTACAGAAAACCAACAGTTACCTCTATTCTCATGCCTGTATAGCTCTTGGTCACTTACTGATGAGAGTTCCTCATTTTTTCATCTTGACCCTCACACCCCAAGGCCTTATTTTAAGGTCATGGACATTTCAGTCCAGTACCACAAGGTGTGCAAATGGACCCACCAATAAGCAACCCATGTTGGAGAAAGTTTTAAGTCCATTTCAGGCAGAGGGAAGGGGGAAACCTTTTGGCTTGGACTGTGGTCTGATGGCCCTAGAAACCGAACTTCCGTTAAGCAAGCTAGTCAGAGTTCCAGACTGCCAAGTCCTAGAAGAGTTTGAAAGCCAGTGGACTAGTTGCCTTCCCCTTCCTCCTACGGAAATGTATGCAGCATCTCTCCCAATTCTGATGTCTTTTTCCCTTCCTTCATCCTATCCTCTTGTCCCTGAGAATGCAAGAAACTTTCCCTTTCTAGTCCTTTCTGGCCCTAAACGTCTGTTGAGTTTGACTGCTTAACCAAGCCACACCTCATTTCATTTGTCTCCATCTTCAGTTAATCAACAATCCTTATTAATGATCTCCAATAGACCATCCTTATAGACTTCTAACATTAATGTTGTTTTCTCTGCAGAAAGATGTACTATATTTGGAATATTCATCCTTCAAGAAAAAGAGCCTGCTGTGCAAACTGAGCTTTTGTGGTAGAGGAAAGCTAATGAGACTATAAAAACACTACTTTCACCTTTTGAAAGATGTGTTAGTTTTTGCAGCCAGTCTAGAACCTGAATTAAGTAAACATCATTAAATAATATTGCTGCAGGTCATGGGGCAGTCTCTTTTGTTCATGAGGGAGGAGGACAGGTGTCTTTGCCAAGGTACCGAAAGAGTAACTTGTGCAAAAGGACTGCCAGCAAAAGTGCAGCCCAAACCGTTTCAGTGCTTCCCACCTTCAGACCTAAAAAGCACCAAAAATAGTGCTTGTGGCTGTGTAAAGTGGGTTTTTGGCAGCTCAGGTATATGTTCTAAAAGGGAAGGAAAAGGAGGCATTGCAAGATGTCTCCACACCTGTGGAATTCACTTAGTGTTTCTGCACACTGGCCAAGTTTTCAGCGAGATGCCTGGTGTATGGAAGCCAGCCAGATCTGTGGTCTGCTCAGAAGCCCATGCATGCCTTCTGCCGGCTGGAGTATGAACAGAAGAGAGAAACTGTTGCTTGGCCAACCCAGAAAAAGTTACATCAAAGCCAAGGTCTTAGCACTATATACCCATCAGCATGATCCTAATTCACAACAATAACTGCTGCTTTAGAATGTAATTCTTGGCTTAAAACAGCATGATGGACTCAAGTTTTGTTTGTTTTATCCCATCTAAAACTTTCATGCTTTTAAAAAAGTCAATAATACAACTGCTGTTTTTACTTACAAATAAACTTATTAAGATGGCAACCTCTTTAACTCAGCAAATAAAATTATAGCATTTACACACACACACGAAATCGGACAATTAATTCTGTGAACTCATCCTAGAAAAAGTGCTACATACCTCATTGCTAAATATCACTACAGTCACCTTTGAAGTTCCCCCCCTTGGGAAGCTGTGCACTGATGCCAGCACCCAGTCCACCCTTCAAAGCAGTTTTGGAACTTTTCCTGGAATGGCCGTCAGAGCTATTGTCGAATGACCTGTTCTGAATGTCATCAAAATGTCTTCTTTTCAATATTTCCTTTATCTTTGGGTAAAGAAAAAAGTCACTGGTGGCCAGATCAGATGAGTAGGAAGGGTGTTCCAATACAGTTGTTTGCTGGCTAAAAGCTCCCTTGTAATGTCGTAGTGTCGTGTGAGCTGGTGCATTGTGATGCAAGAGCCATGAGTTGTTGGCAGAAAGTTCAAATCATTTTTGTCTTTTTCATGCAGACTTTTCAGCATTTCCAAATAGTAAACTTGGTTGACTGTCCAGTTGGTACAAATTCATAATGAACAATTTCTCTGATATCAAAAAAGGTTAGCAACATCATTTTGACTCTTGATTTGGACTGACAAAATATTTTTGGTCATGAAGAACTGGTTGACTTCTATTGTGCCCTTGGACACTTTGTTTCAGGGTCGTATTGGTACACCCATGTTTCATCACCAGTGATAACACGGCCCAAAACAGCATCTTGCCTCTCCAAAAGGTCTTGGCAAACTTTGACTCTTCCTTGCTTTTGTTCATTGATGAGCTCCTTCGGGATCATTTTTGGGCACACTTTTCTCATGCCAAAATTTTCCTGTTTCTCTGACAATGTTTCCTTGGTCTGCTATGTTTCTCCCAGTCAGCCAATAATTTTAATGCAAAATTTAATGAATTTTTGCAATGTTTTCATCAGTTCTGCTCATTACTAGCCACCCTGACCTCTCTTTGTCAGTGATGCTTTCTCTCCCTTCAGAAAAACGTTTAATCTATTTATACACTGCCATTTTCTTCATGGCATTATCCCCATAAACTTGGACGAACATGTCCCTGATATCACTTCTACTCATGCCGTTTAATAAGACATTTAATGTTTGTTTGTTGAATTATCAAGCTCCGACATTCTCACGTTGGCACCCCGAAATACACACTAACAATAATGAACGCCTCTCAGCAAGACACCACCACACATCAACAGGAACACAGCTGAGAGACACAAACATACCAAGGTTATGACACCTTACTGAGTTGTTTGTACAGTGCTGCCAACGTAAGCGCATGGTGGCAAGTTCATGAACTTAATTGTCAGACCTCGTACATATATATACAGGGCTGTCCAGAAAAAATTCAGCCATAAATGCTGCTCTTTTTTATATTACATGGCTGGATACTTTCTGGACAGTCCTCGTGTGTGTATGTGTGTGTGTGTGTATTAAAAATATATATATTTATTTATTTATTTATTTATTTATTTATTTATTTATAAATTTCTTGGTGTATGAGTATGTAACAATATCCAGGATATACTGTTGCAGTAAAGCAAAGAGAGTTTGGAAGGGAGCTGTGTGATCCCAAGTAGATTGGGCATAATTAGGCAGCATTAAGGGTTTGAGCCAAATTTCTCTCAGGAAAGGCTAGGATTGAATGTGTCATCTTATCTGCTACTTGCTAGTCACATGTCTCGTGCTGTGACATCTTGGCTCCTGCTGTGCTTACAACTTGAAATGTCCTACACAGTGACAGGTCCTAGATTCCTGGGATCCTAGATTGGGGGCATTCAATCTAAATAGCCAATAGCGGTTCCACCTGTGGTCTCTCTGCCTGAGGAAACCCCCATCTTGGCTCTGAGAAGACAGAGAACAACAGGTCTGCTCTGTGTGACCAGCAACAGTACAAAGGACCCTATGTCATGCATGGTGGGAACACTCCTCTGACCTAGTGGCCTTTGTGTGATGTCACTTTTCACCCAGTATTCATTTTCCCTAAAGGAATGTATTTTTTTTTTTTTTTTTTTTTTGCTTTTTGGTATGTGGGTAGCTCCCTGACTGGGAATCGAACCCAGGCTGCAGTGCTGATAGTGCCAGCGCCGAAGCCTTAAGCCACTACACCATCAGGGAACTCCCAGGAATGTATTTTTAATTATTCTTTCTCGCTATCTTACTTGCACAGAATTTTTCTTTAGTTCTCTAGGCCTTTCTTAAAAATTACATTTATCTTACAAATAGTTCCCTTTCAAAAAATAATAATGGCAGCTCTCAGTCTTCTCTGTCTTGATGACCTACTGACATTTCCTATTCATTGTACCCCAAATGGAAAAGTGGCCTCTTTTTCCTCCTGAATCTGTACCTCTTGACTCATTTATCTGTTGGTGGCCTCCTCATCATTCCAGTCATCCCAGATTGAGATCGTGGACCCTCTATGCCTGTCCCTCTGTCTCTTTAATCCTCCTGTCTAACCAGTCGCCACCGGTCCTGTGGCTTCTACCTCTTTATCGGGTAGAATAACACAATTTACTGAGCACTTCCTATGGGCCAGCCATGCTGCTAAGCACTTTACACATATTAACTCTTTGTCTCTATTTTACAGATGAGGAAATGGAGATCTTTAAAGGAAAATAACTGATGGGTGCCAAGTCACACTAGTTATTGGCAGAGCCAGGCTTTAAATGCTAACTGAGTCCAGCTAAGTGGGTGTTGCATATCTTTGAGACACCTACAATTTCAGAATTCTGCACATAACCTCTCACTTCTTACTAACAACAGTTGATTTCTACTCTTTGGAATTAATACATCCCAAGAAGGAAAGGAAATCCATGTAATCTTTATAAACTTGGGGTAGATCTTTAACTTGAGGTTTGCATTACACAAGTAAAGCTATCAATTTCCTATTTAGTTAGACAGAAAAATGTTCTGCAAATATCAGCTTTTAATTCTTATTATGAAGAATTTATTCGGGCAGGAAGGAAGATCCACTGAGGTGGACCTTTTAGAGTGGCTGTATTAAGCAAACAAGTTTCTTTTGAGGAAAGTAGGTACCATTTTAAACTGCAGCGATTTTCTTTTTTGAGAAGAATATACAGTAGACTCGAAGTTAATCAGAACTCAAGCAAACAACAAAACTCTCAAGCAACTAGCATGAAAATGCCGGGTTCATTTTTCCAGTATCTACCAATCCTTGTGGGTGCTGGTTAACTGAGAGGCTACTGTACACATTAAAATTTCAAACATCGTAACTCAGGCTAGTATGTAAGTGGAACTGTGATGTAAATTGTTGGCACTGTCTTAGAGAATAGTCAGGGGCCTTGAGACTCAATTTCTTTCCCTGCCCCTTCCCCTGCCCCAGAAAGCCTGCAACATGATGTCTATTTTTACACCTAGAGAAAAAGTACAGCATTCCTTTCCCTTGAGGCTGTAGGCTTTCTTCTGCCCTGTGACTTAATACACTGTATCATCCACATCACCGAGCTAACTTGTTAAACATCTTAATAGAGCATCCATTTACAACGCGTGCATCAGGAGATATTGTAAACGTGGGATTTTTAAAAAATTATGTAAGTAATACGTTACAAAAAAAAGAAAAGAAAGCCAATTCATCCTTTGGGTCTCAATGTGAAAGTCACTTCCTTCTGGAAGCCTTCTATGACCCGTAACCTTAACCAGTGTCCCAGTCAAAGTGCATTTTACACTCCATCGTTCTTGTCACTTTTCTAGTCTGTAACCCCCTGGGAGATTAAAAACTAACGCAGTCCCTGTCTGGTGTTCCTTAGTGGTTTGTCCTCAGCACCTGGCACTTGTCTGGCAAATAGAAGGAACAAAAAGAGAAAAAAAAAATGATCACTAGAATAAAAATAAGTATACGAGAGAAATTTAAACCTGCAATGCCTCTCACGGCAATTGTGATCAAATCTTTAAGGACAACTCAGTGGGGCTCAAGCTCCACAAAGACCACTTCTCACAGAGGAGCCCATTGAAAAAAAGTCTCATGTCTACAGACCAAGCTAGGAAACAAAGGGAGGAGGGTCACTCCTCCAGCCACCAACGCCACAGCCAGCATAGTGTTTAGTGTGAGTGTGTGTTGCATGGGGAGGGATAGGGGGGTGATCTTGACTTCTAGAAGAAAGTAGTAGAGATGATAGACAAACCCCAGCAACTTAGAAATAAGAGGATTGCTCTCTGAAGAAAGATTAAAGGACGGCTCAGATGAGAGGCTAGCTAATGCTGTGCTTCAATTTGAAATCAGAAGAAACTGGCATTCTTAGCTTGTACTATTCTTGTGATCAAGTTCCTTTTATGTGAACTTAGTTCAGTAGGGCTCTAAATGAAAAATTAAGTCACTACAGTAGACTCTCAGTTAACCAGCACCCATAGGGATTGGTAGATGTTGGATAAATGTAAGTAAACTCTCCCTCAGGAATTTCTCTATTCCCTTTCCTAGCAGATCATTATTATATCATTAGAGCAATCAATGACCAGATCTGAGATCCTATGGAGTCCCGAGGCCTTGGGCAAGGGGGGAAAATTTTTGAACAGCTAAAATGCAACTAAAATACAGTGATGTGTTTAAACACTTCCTGAGCACTTCAGATATAAACACCTGAAACACTACAGGGGGTGCCAAAAACACGTACACACAATTTAAGCAATGTTATCTATGTATTACTTTTTGGAGTCGAATTGAATTATGGTAGCAATGTAGTATGACGTTCACTCAAAAGATGGCATTAATCAAATAAATGTAAGCATCACCATGCAACAGGCAAGACAGTCAAAGAAAATGGTGGAAGGACAGTTGTTCAAGGAGCCCAAGACCATTTTGAAGTGGTATTTGAAATTCAAGAACATTGTACGAGTGTCACCCACATTCTTCTGACGTAACACCCCTTGACTTCTACCTATGAGGGACCTTAAAGGATGTGGGGTACCATAGAAATCCGGCCACACTGGTGGCACTTGGGGAAGAAACTGAAATGGCATGCACAGCAATGCAAGTGGACACTTTGGTCAGCGTTGCTCAAGCAGTAGTTCACCATAATCAGAAGTGTCTGGACACTGATGGTGACCACTTTGAGCACCTATGCAATTGCCGAAGTCAAATGTGACTTGTGCTCATCTTTTGTTATTGATGTATATTGAGTATTACAATTTTAATACAGTTTCTTTCTTAAAATGTGTGTCCACTTTTGACACTCTCTGTATGTGTGATAAAGTATATTTGTCTTTCCCCCTTTACAAGAATATCACAAGATTCTAATACTAAAGCCGTGTGCATTTGCCCGTGGCACTAGTAACAGAAGTCCCCACCGCAGGCAGGTCCTGCCGTGTGCACGGCAGTCAGAGCAGGAATGCAGACTGCAGAAGAGGTGTGTGAAAGCACAGGAACAGAAGCTGAGGAGGGGGGCCAGAAGCCATTCTTGCCTACATGTGACGGAGCTGGTTCCAGGCAGCACAGCTCAAAGGGGAGTGGGCAAACCAGGAGGTGGAGCAGTCTGGCTCAAAGGCACTAATACCTTTGCATGGACTCACTGAAAACCTGCCCCCTGCCCTCTCCCCATAAACCAAAAATTTATTAAGATGCAATTTGCATACTATACAGTTCACCACTTTGAAGCATACAATTTAATGGTCCTCAATATTATTCACATATTTATGCAACCATCACCACATTAGAACCTTTTCATTACTCCCAAAAACCCCCCACACCCATCAGTAGTCACTCCCCACTTCCCCACAACATCCCCAGCTCGAGACAACCACCCATTTGCTTGTCTGTCTGTGGATTTGCCTATTCTGGACGTGGAATCATATAACATAGGGTCTTCGGTGATCGGCTCTCTCACTTAGTATGTTTTTAAGGTTTGTCCATTATGTAGCAAGGATTAGTATTTCATTCCCTTTTCTGGCTGAATACTATACTATTTTACTTATCCATTCATCAGTTGGTGGACATATGGGTTGTTTCCACCTTTTTTTTTTTTTTTTTTTTTTTTGCTTTTTGGTATGTGGGTAGTTCCCTGGCTGGGAATCGAACCCAGGCCGCAGC
>PVJL010005632.1:5818-30649 GCA_004026885.1 Lyroderma lyra
TAGGCACTGGTTGGACCTAAGGAAAGATAGAGAAAGAACCCCACAAGAGTGGCCACCTCAGGGGAGTTGGAAGGGGAACTGTTTGAAAGGATAAGGGAAGGTTATCTTCTGAAATGTTATCTTCTGAAAATGTACCTTTGACTTAGAGACATCTAGAGCATTCCATTTTTGCACACCTGCATGCGTATCCAGCGTATCTCTTCCTCTCCTCTCTCCTAGATATAAGTCCCTTATATTTAACTTGATCTCCACAGGTCCTTGCACGACGCTCAGCCCCTGGCTGTGCAGTCAGTGGCTGCTCGGAAGCTATTCTGAGGTTTCCTGGGCGTGTTGTTCAGGAGCTTCAGGGGTCTGGGTCATACCGCTTGTTGGGTTAAAAGAGCCCGTGGCTTGGCTGTCCTGGAGACTTGGTGACAGTGAGTGATCCTCTGCAGGGCAGCCACACTGCTTACCTCAATGACCAGTCCTTGTACTGTGCTTAAGGTGCAGTGTGAATGGTGCCCCCAGAGGTGTACAAGGTGAAGGCTCCATTCAAAGGCTGCTTCAACTTGCAGCTCTTCTTTGGCCAGTGGGTGTGTCTCCTGCCCAGTCAAGAGGGTGTGGAAGGCAGGCCTGTGTGCTTTTGGCTTCTTGATCCCTGAGGTGGGTGGTCTTTCTGAATCTAAGGTGACTGTCAAAAGCTGTTCGAGACACTAGACTGGGCAGGATTCAAAAGGACACCCTCCGGTCAAGAAATCTCTTTCTGGAGCATCTTGTTTTTCTCCACCTGGCAGACTATTACCTGTCCTTTATGATCCAGCTCAGGTGTTCCTAACTCTTTGCCATTTTTGCCACTTCCCCAGGCAGAATGAGCAAGTTGGCCAGTTTGGTCCCCTTGCTCTGGGCCTCCTCGGGGCACCGCTTACCCTCTGTAACAGGAAGGATCACATTTACTGAGCCCATCCTCTGCGTCGGGTGTCTTCCTGGGTGTTTTACAGGCATAATCTCATGTAATCATGGCCAGAATGCTCTGAAGTGATGCTGTTTCCCGGGTGAGGAGACAGCCTCAGGAAGGTCACCTTGCCCGAGGTCACCGAGCTGGCAAGGAATGGAACTAGAATGAAAACCCCAGGTGAGTCGGGCTAATCTCCAGACAACACGGATGTGGTTTTTTCTACTGTGCTTCCCAGACCCACGGTGGCTTCTCCATCACTCTGCACTGTGATTTGAGTATTTGCAGTCAACGCAAGACCAGATCTGTGAAGTTTGAGACCATGTCCTATTACCCTTGAATTTTTGAACCTCAGCATACTGTTTGTGGCATGCTGCTTGACCCACACAGAGGACACTCAGTAAATGCCCAAATAGTCACAAATCAGTAATTCATTCTCATTAATAAGCAAATAGCCAGGGAAAGAACGGAGTCTCAGGGGGCTCATTAGTCTTCATTTAGTGTGGAATGACTTTCTTGTTGCTAAATTGAACTGCCAATGCTCAGTTATCATCTTATTTGACGAATTCACATATGAATCACTTGAGGGCTCCCTTTCTTCCCTACCTGACACTAAGCTCTCATAGTGTTTGGCCTCTTTCACTGGTCACTTCTTGGTCAGCTTGCTGGCTGCTCCCCTTCTCCTGTGTCCTATTCCTGGAATGCCCTGTGCTCTGTCCTTCGTCCTTGGTCCTCTTCTGGTTTGCTCACTTGCTTGGGGGTTTCAGCTCACCTCATGGCTTTAAACACCATCTATATATGGAAAAATATTATTCCTCAATTCATATTTCCAGCTCTAATCTCCCTCTTGAATCCTGACACATATATCCAACTTCCTGGTCCACATCTCCCCTCTTATGTCAAATAGATGTCTCGGACATGGCATGTCCAAAGCTGAACTTCTGATTCCACCTCCTGCTCCTCACATTCACTCCCCTCCCCAAGAAAAAGAAAAGCTGCAGATGTCTCCATTTCTGAAGACTTCCTCAACTTCTCTCTTTTTCTTATACGTCGTATTTTAACCATAAGGAATTCTGGTGGCTCAGTCTTTAGAATGTATCCAGAAGCTGATCACTTCCTATCACCTCACTGTCACCAAGCCTCTATTACCTCTTGTTGGGATTAGGAGGCAATTGCCTCTTAACTGTTCTTGGTGCTTCTCCCCTTAGACCACCACTCACACTTGCTTGAAGTTTTCTGAACACAGTAGTGAGAGTGATTGTTTCTCCCCCAATTTTACTGAGATATAATTTACACATAACATTGCATAAGCTTAAGGTGTACAATGTGATGATTTCATACATATGATTTATCCTTGAGAATGTCCCATGTGCACTTGAGAAGAATGTGTATTCTGCTGGTGTAGGACAGGATGTTCTGTATATGTGTATTAAGTGTGTATGTTCTAAAGTATAGTTCAAGTTCAATGTTTTCTTACTGACTTTCCTTCTGGATGATCTATCCTTTGTTGAAAGTGAGCTATGGAAGTTCCCTACTATTATTATACTATTACCTATATCTGCCTACAGATCTGTTAGTTTACTTAATATATTTAGATGCTCCAAAGTTGGGTACATCTATATTTACAATTGTTATATGCTCTTGATGAGTTGATTTATTTATAATTATATAAGGACCTTCTTTGGCTCTTGTTACATTTTTTACTTAGTAAGTTTTTCTGATATAAGTATGACTACTTCTGCTCTCTTTTGGTTTTTATTTGCAGCAAATATTTTTTCCATTCCTTCACTTTGAACCTATGTGGTCCTTAAAGCTGAAGTGAGACTCTCAATATTTATTGGGTCTAATTTTTATCTATCCAGCCATTCTATACCTTTTAATTGGATAATTTGTTCCATTTACATTTACAGTAATTGTGACAGGTAAGGACTTACTAATGCTGTCTTATAATAATTGTTTTCTGACTGTTTTGTAGTTCCTTTTTTTGCTACCTACCTTTGTGAATTGATGATTTTCTGTAGTAGTGTTCTTTGATTCCATATTCTTTATCTTTTCTTAATGGTTACCATGAAATTTACATAACACATTTTATAGATATAACAGTCTATTGTGGTTACCATGAGGTTTACAGAAAATGTCTTATAGATATAACAGTCTATTTTACATAGAAAAGGACCATGTGAGGACACAGTGAGATGGTGCCATCTACAAGGCTGAGGAGAAACCAAACCTGCCATCATGTTGATCTTGGATTTCTGGCCTCCAAAACTGTGAGAAATAAATTTCTTTTCTTTAAGCCACCCAACCTGTGGTATTTTGTTATGGCAGCCCTACAGGGCAGGTAGTATTTGGTATGAAAGGCCTTGCTCCTCTCTTGGGGAGCACTGTCAGGGGGAGAAAATACGAAATGACATAAGCAGGAGAAGGGGATTGGAAACCCAGTCGTGCTAATTTGAATTTTTGCCTGGGTCTGTGATCTTCTCACGGTGTAGGGGTGAAGTACATTGATTGCTTGCTAGGTCTCCTTAACAAGCCTTGCTCCCATTTCATGGTTTCCATTTCAAGTGAGGTGGTTACACCAGGGATGAAGAAGAGGGCTGTGTGGTTTGTTTATTCCTTCTGTCACCAAATATGTGGTAGGTACGTACTATGTGCAAGGCTCCTGAAAGATCAATACAGTGTGATTCCCACGCTAAAGGGTATGAACAGAAGTATCTGTGGTATATTCCTTGGTGAATTCTGAAGGTTAACAAATGCCAGATTTAGCACAGGTTTAAACTGAGAGAGTCATTTTGGTTCATGTATATTAAGAAATTTAAGTTTACATAGAGCCCTCCAGTGATTCCATAAAACAGTACCCAAAGCCTCACTCCAAAGGAAGCATCATTCCTAAATGGGCACATCTTCATGCTAAACTCTTCATAATTCTGAAACCTCATCTTCTCCATAAATGCTCTTGCTAAAATTTGGGTTTCGAACATTCCATTGCACCTCAGCAGACTATGTAGATACTTGGCTGCAATATGCACACATATGTGCAAATCTGCTGGCCATCTGGTGTGTCTGAGTTTCTGTGGGGACAGCATTTAACCTTTGGGTTAAGTGGTTCTTAAGTGGCACAGGGAGGAGGATAATGTCATAACACACTAAAAATGGCCTCTGTCCCTCCAGTGGCATTTTGTGGTTTGTGAGGCCCCAAAGTAGAGTTTAATGGGAACTGTTTTCACCAGAGGATGGGTAAGGGTATTTCGTCTCAGGTTCAATACTGGCTTAGAGACAGGAAACAAAAAGAGGCGGTAGAAATGCACATTTGTTTGGAAGGAAAAGGGTAAACACAGCGGGGCGCCTCCGGGTTTGGTCTGGGTCAGCCTGACTTAATACCTTTATAAATGGCCCAGAGAAGGGTGTGCACATGAAGTCTCCAAGTCTGTAGCTCGTGCTGAACTATTCTGAGTAAGGAAAAGCCAAGCTCCGAGTACCAACTGCAGGGAAATTTTAGGAGGCTGTGCTAATGGGTCGGAAAGTGGTTCAAGTGTTGGAGTGTTGGTATGTGCAATGTAAGGCATTTAGGATAGAAAAGTTAAAAATATTTCTAAAGGATGATTCTAAAATATAACACAGGAAAAAGACTCTGAAGTCATGGTAAATTCTTGCCTAATGACATGTGCCTACATGCTTCTACAGCCAAATATGTGCATTATCAAGAGGGAAAGTAAGCACAATTATTACCGTGAGCATCACAGTAGCTGTTCTAACACCCAGCTCTTGGCTGGGCATTCATTTAATTCGTGTGTTTATGGAGCACCTACTGTGTGAGTCGTGTTGGGCAGTGTGCTGGATAGGGACAGACCTCTGAGGGGGACGGCCTGATGAGTAGGCCCTGGATCCTGGAGCGATGGGAGGAGACCAGTGAGGGCCCTTTAAGTTCAGGAGCCTGGCGGGTGGCCCGGAGTGAGAAGCAGCCAAGGACCTCAGACTCGGCCGAGAGCTGTCAGCGAGGACGCTCCCAGTGGTGGCGTCCTTTGACGGGTAGCCTGTCCTCTTCTGTTTATTCTAAACAACAGCTGTTGCCACCTGCAAGGGCCTACTGTGTGCTCTTAGTCTCTCTGCTAAATGCTTTACGTACTTTATTTTGACAATGTTGGACTTTATCTGAGCAGCACCAGTCGGGCACTTTCCCCACCCTTTCGTGTTCTGGGAAATGGCTAGGTGCTAAGTTGTCTCCTGGCCTTGCGCATGCTAAGGTGGGACCGGTCTCCATCTTTCCTCATGACTCCCTTGAGACTTGAGGATGACACCTTTGTTTACACAAGCCCCCTTCCCTGTGATAAAGTGAACCTTTCCCCTTTTATAATAATCTAAATAATCTCCTTCATTGTCCAGATTTGTCTTTCACAATTTCAAGTAATTGATCATCGTCAAATATTTATTGGATCATTTCAGTTCTGTATGTTTGCTCATTGGGCACTGTGCTGGGCCCCAGACGTGCAGCACTGAGCAAGGCAGACACAGTTCCCTCTGGAGACCCCTGCTCTCACTCAGGTAGGAGCATCCCATGATAAAACAAGGATTTACCATACAGTGTCAAGGATGCTGAGATAGGTTTGAAGTAAGTGAATTATTGATCGTAAAACAGCAAAGGATTGAGTCCAGCATGGAAAAATGCAATCTTTGCAGTTCCATTAAATGCATCTCTAGTGTGCATCTAAGCATATTGTTGAGGAGAAATGCGAGTTATCATCCAGAGGCCTGGCATCGTTGAGCGTCTGGCCAGACCTCTGCCCTGATGGCTCAAAGGGCTCCCAGAATGGCTAGACAATGGCTGGGTGCTTTCCCTTTGTTTCTTGATGCTGGCGAGGACTCCACTGTTGAACAAGCAGCCACCAAACCTCAGGTCTGCTGCAGTCCCCAGACACGTTTGAAGGTGGAGACGATGAAGAAGATGGGTTTCCTTATGTGATGTATAAACCTGAGTTGATCTGGATTTTTGATGTTTGGTGGAGGGCACAAGGAACTTGTAAATGGTCCATTTGCAAGACAGAAATGAACTCTGAACCCAAACCTCTTAACAAGAAAGCATTAGGCACATTTCCTTTGATCCTATTTCATTTAGTAGGTTACCATGGCAAGGGCTATTGGGAGACGACAGTCAGTTCTACTTACAATTTTTTTTGTGTCTGTGAAAACTTCACTTAGAAGTGAATTTAGTCTAGGATTGCCTGACTCCTATAGTGTGTGGAGCTCAGTGTTTCAACAATATTTCCTAAGATTCTGGTGCCCAGATATTTTCTAAATTTTTAAAAGTTACATCCAGACCTTTACAGGGGACATGGTAGGTAGAAACATAGGTTCTGGTTGCTATGAACATTTTATAATAATAACAAATAATAAAGTTTTAATAACATTTATTATTATCATGACTATAAAAGTGATTAATATGAAAGTGATCAATTGTAAAAATGCAGAGGAAATAACAAGAATGAAATACTCTTTATTAAGATTCCCTCTTCAACAAAGTAGTTATTATCACCCTTCATTTATACATGAATACACTAATAGACTTATGGTTGAATGCCCAGATCTGTCTGCTACAAAACTCACACTCTGAACCACTCTGCTGTACTGTTTCCGATTGTTAACGTTGTTGTGTGACTTCCCTATGGCTGTTACCTTGAAACATTCTGAGTACTATAAAAGATAAGTTGCCCCAAATCTGGTGTGGAAGGAATCTTTCCACATGATGTAACCGCCTTTCTGGGAAGAAATTTACATTCCCAATAAAATGCTTAAGTAATTTTCTGGTAAACATTAATGAAACAAAGTCTTGTTCTGGGAAACCGGTCACCTACCCACCCTGCTGACTGACAGTCGATAATCCAGTGACTTTTAACTGCACTTTTTCCTTTTTGTATTCTCCTATAACATTTTCCTATGAAGAATGAATTTCGATTGCCTTACTAGTGGCTTTCGCCCTTGCAGCAAGGTCGTAATAAACCCTGACAGTGCTCGCAACTAAGTAGTCGGAAGGGTTTTCATGAACACTCTAGACTCCAATCTCTGCTGTGGGATCTGGCTTTGTTATAAATTTAATGGATGAGGATTTCCTCAACTGCCGATTGGGTACCAACCCCTTCTCTGTGCCTCCTCCATCTCCTCCAAACTCAATGATTGCTGCCCTTCTGGACTGGAGACACTGAAATGGCTCAGTCCTTGCTTCTGTTGGAGCCTTGTCTTAGAGCATTTTCTTTTTCCTTAAGGGATTATTAGCCACATCTCAAATGCCAAGTGGGTTTTTCAGGAAAGATGTCATGGGAGGGATGGAGATAAGCCTAATCGTCCGAGATCTGGCCTGGACAGACAAGAGGAAAGATAAACTCCCAGCTCCTGTGTAAGGTCAACAGTCTGATCTGATACCAACGGAGACTGTTTCACAAATCTTGAACACGGGAGAGAGTGCCCTCCTTGGCAGTGTGAGTGAGGCATGCTTAGGACAGATAAAGGGAGGTTCTGCCCTTGTGGTGGCTGGTAAGCCACGGGAAATACCAAGGGATTGAAAATGTTTTGATAAACACACGCATAGAAGAGCCATGACTAAGGACTTCTGAAAGTCTAGGGAAATGTCGTTCCTGTTAAAACTGTAATCAGGGACAACTTACATTCCAAATCTGTTGTTGAAGATGGTGCTGGGCTCCATGGGCCATTGATCCAGTCCAGAAACCTTACCATTTCTTGTTTTTGTTTTGACTGGAGGGTTCTGTTTTTTATCATTTTGATAAAAATGACAGAGAAAGAGGTGTATTGCTTACACAGGGTCCTGCTAAATTTCCCTATGGAAAAGGGAGAGGGCTCAAATAGTACTATGTACCTATCTTCAAGGACTTCATCATCAAGCAGGTTGAAGAGAGCTACGGCTCAGAGTCTGGACTCGGGGGTCTGAAGCCCACCCATGTTTGCGATGTACTAGACATAACATTTTTAGTTAAGTCACGTAATTGTACCCAGACCGTTTCCTCTTACAAAAAATGGGAGTACTTTCTCCCCAGTATTTCTGAAATTACCTGCTCTTGTTTTGGTTTTGTTTTTGTTTGCATCACTTCCTCTTTCCTTTGGTGAATATTTTTTAAGGGAATAACCTCTTCTCACCTTTGATCTAAATAATTCCAATAAGACGGATCTCACATACCCACTCAAAGGCTCAGCAGGTGACCCAGGCCTGGTGATAAGACAAACCTCCACAATGATGGCTTTAGTGGTGGACGTGTGACCTGACCAAGGCCAATCAGAATCAATTCTGGGACTTTTGCTCAAGTTGTTGGGTTGCGTATTAGTCAACTGGGCTGTCATGACAAATGACCATAGAATATATGGTTTAAATAATAAGTAAATAGCCACTTATTGCTCATAGTTCCGGAGGCTGAGAAGTCCAAGATCAAAGTATGAGGAAGATCAGTTTCTGATAAGGACTCATCCTGGCTTGCAGGCAGCTGCCTCCTCGCTGTGTCCCTACATGGTGTAGAGAAAGCTCTCCTGTATCTCCTTCTCCTCTTATAAATTCACCAATCCCATTAGATTAGGGTCCCACTTTTTTATTGTTAAATTTATTGGGGTGACATTGGTAGTAAAAATTACAGTGTATCATCTATGTGTTGCATTATGTGTTCAGCACCAAAAAGGGCCCTACTTTTATACCCTCATGTGAACTTAATTACCTCCTAAAGGCTCTATCTCCAAATATGGTCTAAATTGAGGGGTAGAGCTTCAATATATGGATTTGGGAGTGAGCATAAGTCAGTGCACCATAGGTGGTTATGTTGACAGGATGTAAGAACAGAGTTAATGACATTCATCTCATGATACATAGGGATAACCTTAGAGTTATCCCTTAAAGCAACTTAGAGGGAAATAGAGCTGAGAGAAAAGCAGTGTTGTGATGACATCATCGGGGCTGTTGATCCAGTCACGTCTTTAGCCAACCATGGTCCGAAACCTCCAGGTATCCAAGTCTATTTTTTTCTCTTTTACTTAATAAATTTTGGAGCTGGGTTTTTACCATTTGCAACCAAAAAACTCTAATAGTGGGTTATTGGGAAGATAAAATGAGATTACACATGTAAATTGCTTAATGTGGCACCTGGAGGAAAGTAAGTGCCCAATGCATACTAGCTGTTATTGTTATCAGTGAGTGCATCGGTGACAGAGTCGAATAATTTTGGATTTTCTGAGACATCTAATGAAACACACAACAACTTATCATCTGAAAATCAGTGTGAGAGTGATTTAGATAACTTTGAGTTTTGTGGAAACTCATTTCTGAAGGGCACAGGGTTGTTGGACAGATTGCTCTCAGCAAGAAAGAAACAGCCACAGCAACACGGGCAACTGTTAGACAACATGATTTGTCTTTCCGGTGAGTTGGAGAAAAGGCCAGTGGGGATATTTTTAAGTGGGAATCTGAAGTTACAGAGGGTGATTGGTTTGGGTCTTTGAATCAATGCAACAAAGTATGGTGAGTAGAAGGAAGAGGCAGAAAAATAGGAAAATATATAATGTTGCATCAAACCCTTTAGCTATTTTATTTGAACAAACATAGAACAAAACTAGTAGTGTGATGTTTCGCTTTTCATAATTATTGAGATATTATATTGATGAAAAAAATGAAGGCCGACAATTAAGTTTGTGAATTTGCCACTGTGCATTTACATTGGCATCACTGTGCAAACAACTCAGTAAGGTGTCATAACCTTGTTTTATCTGTGTCTCACAGCTGTGTTTGTGTTGATGTGTGATGGTGTCTTGCTGAGTCATGTTCATTATTATTGTTGCATATTTTTGTGTGCCACCATGCGAGTGCCAGAGCTTGAATTAGAACAATGAACAAACATAAAATTTCTTGTTAAACTTGGCAAGAGTGGAATTGAAATCAGGGACATGGTAGTCCAAATTTATGGGGATAATGCCATGAAGAAAACAGCAGTGTACAAATGGATTAAACATTTTTCTGAGGAGAGAGAAAGTGTCAGTGATGAAGAGAGTTCAGGGCAGCTAGTAACTGGCAGAACTTATGAAAACATTGTAAAACTTCATCGAATTGTGTGTCAAAACCATCAGCTGACTGTGAGAAGCACAGCAGACTAAGTAAACATTGATAGAGAAACAGGAAAATCTTAACTGAAAACCTTGGCATGAGAAAGGTGTGTGCAAAAGGTCCTGAAGGAGCTCACTGATGAACAAAAGCAAAGGAGAGTTGAAGTTTGCCAAGACCTTTTGGAGAGACAAGATGATGTTTTAGGCCATGTTATCACTGGTGATGAAACATGGGTGGGCTAATACGACCCTGAAACAAAGTGTCAAAGTACACAATAGAAGTCAGCCAGTTCTCCACAATCAAATCTGTCAGTCCATATCAGAGGGACTGTTCATTGTACCAGCTGGACAAACAGTCAACCACGTTTACTATTTGGAAGTGCTGAAAAGGCTGAGTGGAAAAGTTAGACAAAAATTACCTGAACTTTTTGCCAACTATTCATGGCTCTTGCATCATGACAATGCACCAGCTCACCCAGCACTGTCTGTGAGGGAGTTTTTAGCCAGTAAACAAATAACTGTGTTGGCAAACTCTCCCTATTCACCTGAGCTGGTACCCAATGCCTTTTTTTCTTTACCCAAAGATAAAGGAAATATTGAAAAGAAGACATTTTGATGACATTGAAGACATCAAGTGTAATATAACAATAGCTCTGATGGATGACCCTTCCAGAAAAAGAGTTCCAAAATTGCTTTGAAGGGTGGACTAGGTGCTGGCTTTGGTGCATAGCTTCCCAAGGGGAGTACTTCGAAGGTGACCGTAGTGATATTCAGCAATCAGGCGGGCGTGTAGCACTTTTTCTAGGATGAGTTTGTGAACTTGTCAGACCTTGTACCTCATGACATCAGTTCTGTACAAATTTATGATTGACTTTCATTAACATCAGTGGATTTACTTTGTTTTAATGGCAGAAAATAAATATTCTTACTGTTTTGCTTATGGAAATATTCCCATCCAGATCTTTTATAAAATAAACTATTTATATTCCATTTAAAATTTTGGTTTTGAGCATTACACTTTAAGTTCATACTGATTTCTCTCTCTCTGTCTCACTCTCTTTCTGTCTCCTGGTACAGGGGAACCTTTTATAAAAGATTCTAGTATTTGCATCTAGAGTCTAGATAACTCTGAAATATTTAGAATAACAAGATTACAATCTTCACCAAATGAATAAAACTTAACAAGATGTGTGTGTGTGTGTGTGTGTGTGTGTGTGCATGTTAAAATGGAATAAGAAATTTTTAAAGCCATGAAAATGAAAAATAACGTGTAAGGATGGAGAACCTGGAATTTAATTTTTAGAAGTGACTCAGCCTCAACACTCTCTGTCAAAATGAAGAGGGCCAAGGGCATTAGAAGAGTTTCTGGCTGTCATAACTTCAAAAATAAAAAAATAAATATAAATCCTAGAACTTCTGTCATTTCAAGGAATGAGGAAATATAAAACATAAAAATAAGGCATTTGGACAGTACAAGGACGTGATATTCTGCATCTTCATGTTAAAATTATTGACACGAAGCAAAAATTTCTGTTCTGTATTAAGAGGCCATTTGGGATGGCAGTATGGTGGGGCAGCTGTGGGAAAAGGTGAACAAAATTTGTGAAGCAAAGTGTGTATCTTATCCATTCCAGGGGTGGGATGGGCAAGCAGTAGGTCGTTTGTCTGGGGTGGATAGTTTGTGGAGTTAGCTGTGGACAGAGAGGGCTAAACGATAGGTTGGGGCCAGATTATAGAAGGTCTTGAATGTATTATAGAAAATGGGCAGCCATCGAAGATGTCTGAGGGAGGGCCAGGACATCACAAGATACGTTAACAGGGACTCACAGCTAATCCTGATGTTCCCAGCAGGGCAGTGGCTTTCCAACTATTCTGACAATACGTTATGGTAAAAATACATTTTTACTGAAAGTCAGTACACACACACACACACACACACACACACACGAAAGTTCATCTTAACGAGGTTTAGCCTTCTTATGTGTGTTGCACTCTATTTTCCATTCTGTTCTACTACGCTCTACCTCCCTTTACTCTACTTTACTCTGTTGTATTTCATGCTGGTTTTTACCCACTAAATTGATTTTTCTTCCTACTAAGGAATGGACCGAGGTTTGTAAAGTATTGTTTTAAGGAGATGAATCAGTGTGGTGAGGGGGAAATAGGAGTGTGAGGACTGTTGACACATAACAGAAATGCTTCCTTTACTAAGAAGTTCACGAATTTATTCCTTCAGCAAGCATTTATTAAGTATCTACTACATATCAGGCAAGAAGATGCAAAGATACCCAGACAGAGTAGTTAGTGCCCTTGAGTGTCCAAGGTCAGTAGGAGAGCCAGGTATCCAATTCACAGTTGCATGTCTTTAAATATTTGAGAAAGTATTGCACGATGGTTTAATTACTGGAGATTAGGGAAGGTTTTACAAAAAACAGGTGCTTGAAGTGGTTTTTGAAGATTGGGTTTGCTAAGAGGAGGGGACTGCATCCTAAGGGAAAAGATAGGGTGACGATGACAAGGAGGTTGGAAGCACAAAGTGTGATCTGGGTAGGGTTGCCAGGTTTAGTAAATAAAAATAGAGTGCACCCAATTAAATTTGAAGGTTAGATAAACAGTGAATCATTTTGGGTCTAAGTGTGTCCCAGTGATCTGGGAGGGGTGAGACTTTCTGTGTGGCTGGGACCTGGGTGGGCGTGGGGAAGTGGGAGCCGTGAATCTGGGCGTGTGCTGGGATCGTGTGGTGAAATGTTAGGAGAGAACAAGACTCGCCCTTGCAGACCTTAGCTCACCCTGCAAGCTTATTTGAGATTATAGAATGCTTGAAAAGAAATGAAAACATACACAGAAAACTATGTAACCCTTGAGTCCTTAGCTTATTAAAGGCACACTCTTCGTGTGTGGGTGGAATGATTATTAATTATTAATAATTATTAATTGCATTCGAGCAATTGTTTCTCATCCTTCTATGCTGCTGCTTTTAATGGTTTCTAAGATGCCTTTGGCCCCGGGTTTTGCTGAGAAGCGAGAATGAAGCCATTGTGCCATGTATATTGATTTGTTATCTTATTCCGACCTGAAGCCCCACGTCCACGGTTAACAAGAAGGGAGTGAATAACGTATGTGTCACCAGCCAGGTGACTCTGTGCTCCCAGACACAGGCTGGCCGGCCTGCCCCCACCACCTTCCCGTCCGTCTGTGGAAATGGCTCCTCGTCCCGTCCACTCTTCACAGCATCAGAGGGCTGGCCTCCCGCAGACCGGGGGGCGCCTGACCCAGACAGGCCCCGGCACAACTTAGTCCCGCTTGTCGTGCTTGTGTTGTCCTAGCTTAAACTCAGGAGCTCAGGGGAGCCATGTTTTTCGGCCATATGGACTGGAAAGTCGGAGGAAGCCAGTGACCCCCGGGAGGAGGCGGTGGGCGGGGCGGTGAAAGGAGGGTAAGAGTGTGAGCATTTGTGTTAAAGCAAAAGCGCGCTGGGGTGAGAGACAGGCGACACAGCAAGTCAGAGAGGGGGCGGGACGGGGGGCGGGGGGAGCGAGTTAGGCGCCGGCTCGGGGCGGGGCGGGGGTGGGGTGGGGGGGTGGGGGGCGCTTAGGGCCCCAGGGCGGATGGTGCTCAGAAACGAGTCCTCGGAGTGCTGCCGGCCCTCGTGCCCCTGGGGACACGACGGAGGGAGGGAGGGCTGCCCGCGGACTCGAAAGCAGCCACGCGCCCCGCACCCAGTCCCTGGGGCCTCGGTCCTGGGCCTCCCCGGCCTCCGGAACGGTGAGAGGAAGTACCTGCTGTGTCCAGGCCGCCGCTCTGTGGTACGTTGTCATGGCGGCCTGACTGGACCAACACAGACACAAAACAGCTTCACCACGTTTTCCAGTCATGCAAAGTCCAGCCCGCCCAATTTTTTCAACTCCATGTATCTATTTCTCTCCAGCTCCTCTCTCTCCTCTCCCTCCCGCCCTCCATTCTCTTTCTCTCTTTTCTGTCTCTGTCTCTATCTGTCCTTTTACGGTAGAATCCAAGGTAACAAAAGATCTAGTAACTTCTTTCTGGCTCGTTTTCCCTTCTCTTGTGAAAGGTCAGAGGGCTGGAACCATGAGAGATACAAGAGTGATTAGAGGTGGGAATATTTCAAATAGGAGAAAGGTCAGTGTGTGCATGCACTTGGGTGCGTGCATGTATGTGTGCATGTGTGTGTGTGCACGTTGGTGTGTGTGCACTTGTGTGGGTATGCACTTGTGTGTATGTATGCGTGTGTGTGTATGCACGTGTGCGTGCATGTGTGTGTTTATGCACGTGTGTGTGTGCACATGTGTGTGCACTTGTGTGGGTATGCACTTGTGTGCATGTGTGCGTGTGTATGTGTGTATGCATGCGCATGTGTGTATGCATGTGTGTGTATGTACATGCATGTATGCACGTGTGTGGGTATACACTTGTGTGCGTGTGTATGTGTGTATGCATGTGTGTATGCACATGTGTGCGTGTGCGTGTGTGCACGTGTGTGTGCACGTGTGTGGGTATGCACTTGTGTGCGTGAGTGCGTGTGTACGTGTGTATGCACGTGTGTGTGAATATGCACTTGTGTGCACGTGTGTGTGTGGAGGAGAAGCAGGTTCTTGGCTTCAGAACCTAAGTTGTGATAAGCTGAGTCTCTCACTCTACTAGGCCACGGGGCATTCAAGGCCTGTGTTAAAATCCACCACTTGCTTGATTTTGTGACTTCTACACAATCTCTAATGTCAGAGAAAAGACTTGTTTTCAGCAAAGAATTGATTCAAGAATTTGCATGCTTTTTCTTTTTTTTTGGGTGTTTAACCAAAGCTAAAGCAACTAGTGTGTTTCACGGGGTCCCATGAACTGTGCAGGGACAATGTATAGAGTCGAAGCCTTTTGATATAAACTTGTCTCTGCTGGGGGTGGGGGTGGGGCGGGATTTTTCAGAAGGAGAAGATTGAAGGGGGTTCTCCTCTCTCTCAGGGCATTGCTATGTTTTCATCCCCAAGTACCTCTATCCAGACCCTTTCCCTCTGCCTGCAGGAGAGAGAACGGGAAGTTTTATACACAGGAGTACAAGACAGGAAAGCTTCGTGTGGAGGCAGTTTTACTGGTGTGCCCGTGGATGGGGTGGTGCTGCTCCGGGGGTCACATGCAGAAATGATTAGGGTCTCTTGGGAAAGGATTTAAGGTAAGGGCAAAGAGAACAGGTCAACACAAACTTGGTTTGAGGAACGCAGCTCAGAGTAAGACTTGGGGAGTATTTTGCGTTCTAGGTCTGGCTTCCCCGCTCCTAGCCCGAGGCATGACCGGCCAGTACGAGTGCGCTAGGGCTTTTCTGTCACTGTAGTTTCCCTGCATGGCAACATGGCTCTGCACAGGGAGTTAACGCAAATCTTTCTCCCCGTTGCCTGGGGAGCTGGTGGCCAAGGACCAGAGCAGCCCACACCAGGCTTGGCTCAGCCTTTGGAGGGACAGTGGCCACGGCACATGGAGGGGGCAGAGAATGCCCGCAGATGCCCCTTGGAGCTGCCTGACATAGTTGGGAGTGAGGGGAGGGCTGGGGCAGGGCTGATTCTACCTCTGCGGGTGGAAATGGAGCTAGAGAAACAGGGTTTTGTTTCTTTCTTTCTGTTTCTAATATGGAGACCCTGGTGTTGGACTCCAGACTGACATGATCTGGGAAACACTAGTGCCAATAGGAGTATAAAACCAGCTACATTTATTGAAAACCCCTCATTGCTGGAGCTCAGTGAAACACAGTAAACTGGGTTTAAAAAGCCAATGAAAGAATTTACAAAACTTGTTGCCATTTAGTGACATTGATCAATAAAAGGGACTGACTTTGCATATAGATGTGCATAATAAGCTTGTTATGAAATAGATCTCCAGGATTAGAACACAGTAAGGGCGCCGTGACCTTCCTTCCATCCCTGTCATAGATGTGCGGTCCTACGGCCTGAAGCGGCACCTGCACTGAGAAGGCAGCTCCTGTCCTTTGCCCACCGCTGCTCCGTGGACCAGCTCAGGGACAGGATGTGTAACTGGAGCCGGACTCAGTTCAGGGGCTTTCCTAGCTCTGTGAGTCAAGGTGTTGCTCCAAGGAGCTTCCAGGAAATGTGAGTCTCTATGGCCCTCCTCTTTGCCCTTGGCCTCTCTCATCCATCTCAGACCTAATGTCTGGGAACATTTCAGTGCCTCCAGTCAGGCCTCTGTTGACCCAGCAGCTGTTCTCTTCCTGGAGCAGCTGGGAATCCTAGAGATCAGAGGAGCTCTCCGGGTTGCCTTTAACCATGGGGAAATGGTCCACCCTTTCAATCAAGTACTGTAGTGACCGAGGTCCCGTGTGCAAGGTGCTGTGCTGGGTGCTGCTGGGAAGTCTGTGGGGCTCCAACACACAGCCTCTACCCCTAGGAATATCTGGGGAGAGAGAACACACATTGAAATTAGAAAAGGAGGAGAAGAGAAAACAGGACAGTGTCATGGAATGGCTAAGAGTTTGGGCTCTGAAGTCAAAGACAATTATATTCAAATTTCAGCTGTTGTGAGAGACTTTGGGAAAGGTTTGTTAACTTCTTTAAGCTTCAATTTTCTTATCTATACAATGGCAATCATAATAATATTTGCGTTTGCCTCCAATGCAAAACCACCTGTAGGCTGCGCAGGCTCCAGGCAAACATTTTTGTGGGTCTCCTGTCTATATAAACAACTTAAGTCTCCCCAAATCGGCGTGCCAGCACCATTGTGGTGGCCCAATCTCACACTGCCTTGCAAAAGGAACACCGCTCTGGGCGGCAGGGAGGATTTGCTCACTAGGCCACCACACTAGGTCCCCATCCTTCCAGAGCTAGGGTCAGGCCAGTGGCCCTGGGATGACCCCACAGGTGTGAGTTTTGGAGTCCCTTGGTACCTGGTTGAAGACAACTGCCAGCTCAGCAGTGGTGAGGGACCTAGAAAAGTGTGGGGAAGGTGCTTCGGAAAATCATAGGTGCTTTGAGCTGTGAGCCAGGGCATGGGCCCTTTACCTGCCTCGTAATGCTTTGTAGTTTCATTTATAACCATCTCTGCCCCTGCTTCTTAGGCTGTGAGCCCCCTGTGGGAATGGACATCAGTTAGCATGGTATGGAATAGAGTAGACCTTCAATAAATGCACTGTAATGATTGTTAAACTAAATTGGATATGTGTTTTCTGGTTAAACTATAGTATCCTTATTTATATAATTAGCATGTGTGTGACTTACATGAAAACTCTTTAAACCAGCTGAGAAAGATAATGGGAGAAAAGCAAAGACTGGAAAATCAAGATTGACACAAAGGGACACAGATACTGCCCTCAGCCTGAGGAGATGATGGCCAGGTAGCAGCAAACTTGTGCTCAGGTGGAAAGGAGTGGAAGGAACCTAGGCTGTGCTCCGGGACTCTGGGACTGAATGGCTGGAGGGAGAGGGAATTTGCACTTGGTTAAGGGATAGGGAGCTCTGACCCAATCCCTAAGAACTTCTTCACACTGCTTATTAGAGATTAACAACTGAAATAGCAAGCAAAAGTGTCCCATAGGGTTTAGAGTTCAAAATGCTTGAGATAAATTTTGTGCAACTTCTAACACTTCTCCAGCACTTAGCATTTGCTAACAAGTTTAGTGTTGAACGAAGGAGGAAATATTTAAACAGTATTTCCAGAAATGAGGACCTCTGCTCAAGGTGTGCAGTCAAGCAATAAGCATCTCTTCCATATGGGTGCTCTTTGAGAACCTACAAGGTGCTTTTTCATGCAGTGTCACCTACCTGTCAGTCCCTGCCTTGTAACAATGGGGAAAGAAACCTTTATTAAACTACTCTGTTCAGTTTAGAATTGAACAAAATCTGGTGAACTCAGAGAGAAGCCATAGGAGAGCAAGAGAAAAAGGGATTAAACAGAACTTCTGAGGAAAGGTTAAAAGAATAAAGATTGTTTCAGCTAGAAGACGAAAAGGTGGATATACATTTTGGAAGCAATGGCAGAGTATCATACGAACCCTGGTCGTTAGCCATAAGCCAGCTCCACTGAGGACAGAAAAGGTGGGGAAGCCAAGAGCTTGAGGAGGGAGAGGTTTGCATGAAATGTAAGAAAGAAACAGAAGGAACTGTGGTTTGGGACTAATGACAATAATGGGACATGTATCAGTTGAAGGAACCCTGTGTTTATACGGCACATGTAATGTAGATTCAATGCTTTTTTATAAGTCAGAAGAGTTGTTAGTTATTTTTCAAAATGTGTTTCATGCCACAGTTGTACAGATGTGGAAAATTCTTTGTAATGTAAGGCACTTTTTGACCTGAGACTTCCAAGCCCGAGACTGCCGTGGAATGAAGTTCCATTTTTCTACAACAGCTTGAGCTCCCGTAGGAGAGACTCACCTTATTCTGACTTCTATTTTTATCATGAATGGAGATTCGAGTGAGTTTTTACCATGAAATTTGTGATCATCAGACTAGTGAGCCTGTAGCTGTCTATATATTTGTTATACTCTGAGAAAGATACAGTTATCCTCTGCACAAAAACAGAAGTGCCTCTGAAATAGTTGCTACGATACAGATTTGACTGAGCAATGAAAGTAAGAATAAGTGATTGCACACCGGTGAGTAAAACGTCAGATTCCTATAAATTAAATATCAGGAAAGGAAAAAATTTCAGACTACTTTGGCACTGGGCAGGCCGAAATGGCAAAGATTAGGTGAGTCTTTTAATTTGGTGCAGATGTTCTGAAACCCAAAAATGTTGGCCAAGAGAAAAATTTAAAGCCACGTAATATAATGAAAAAAAACCAAACAAAACACCTGGAAGGGTTTATCACAAGGTGTAGAGTGCTATGAGGGTGTGAGTGAGTAAGTGAGCACAGGACATTCCGTACAGAACAAATGTTTAGAAGACTTTGTTGCTGACGCAGCATCTGGATGGTCACTGGAGACATGCTAGCATGTTCTTGGGGTGGTGGCAATGCTGGAGACTTCTGAAGACTTACATTATAATACAAGAACAATGAAGGCTTTATTTGGGGAGCAGGCTGACCTTTACGGTACATACAATTGTTGGGAGCTACAGGGGTGAGCGGATATGGGCAGCCGTGGGTCACCTGTTGAAGGCAATGTAAGAGCAACTGCCTCCACAGATGGACCTCAGCCCCCCGAACTCAAGATCAGGTCAGGAGGTTCACTTTATTTGTATTAGGGAGCATGCTTTAATAGTCATTGCCACTAGAACGTCCTGGACGTCCAAATGGAGTGATCACTCCATCTAAATGATGGAATGTGGCAGTTTTTAAACATTTTAAGTTTCATATGTATTTACACACATATGCATGTGTGTAGATATATCCACATATGTGTTTATATTTTATATACATATCTTCTTCATTTTAAAAACTAACCCTATGAATTAAGTAGCTGATATTTATGGTCATGCATTTTGCAACTCTTTTCCTAGGAACTGCTGCTGCTTTTCTTAGAGTGGTTTTGGAGACTGAATTTTATATTGATTTTAAATTATCTTACTGCTTTGAGTTACTGCCCTCTTTATTCTGTTTAAAGTATTTCTTTAAATTTTTCAATAACAGTTGACATACAATATTAAATTAGTTTCCGGTGCACAACATACTGATTAGACATTTATATAACTTATGAAGTGATCACCCTGATAAGACTAACACCATATATAGGTATTACAATATTTTTATATGTATGTACCACATCTTCTTTACCCATTTTTCTATTGACAATTACGTTACTTCCATCTCTTGGCTATTATAAATAATACTGCAGTGAACATAGGGTGCATATGTCTTTTTGAGTTAGTGTTTTGGATTTCTTTGGATAAATACCGAGAGGTGGGGTTGCTGGGTCATCAGGTAGTTCCCTTTTTAGTTTTTTGAGGAACCTCCATACTGTTTTCCATAGTGGCTCCACCAATTTACAGTCACCAACTGTGCATGAACATTCTCTTTTCTCCACATCTTTGTTGTTTGTTGATTTATTGCTGAGAGCCATTCTGACAGGTGTCAGATGCTATCCCATTGTGGTTTTAATTTGCATTTCCCTGATGATTAGTGATATTGAACATTTTTTTCATGTCTGTTGGCCATCCGTATGTTCTCTTTGGAGAAATGTCTATTCAGGTCCCCTGCCTATATATTTCCAATGGACAGGGAAAATGTTCAAGACTATAAAGTAAATTATAACAGGATAAAAATATGTGTACATATGTTTACATATATGAGTATATTAGCAATATTGTTTTGGGTTGGTTTTAGCCCATTAATAGTGATGCTCTGGGCTAGAAATGCTTGGGGAAACTCACCTGGGACTGTATTACTTGTAGTGACTCCACATTTTCCCTTTTGGAGCCAGTATTTTAACTGGATCAGTGCTTGTGGTTCTTATGATCGTAAGACACCCTCAGTAATAACCATCAAGGAACTTGGAAAAATCAAGGCTTATTACTCACATGTCCTGAAAGGTAGATGGCACACTTGGGGCCACACAGAGAGAGGTCCCAGGCAGAAAGGGAGAAAGCATGGACCTGGGGTTCTGCCTGTATTGGGATTGAAGGTTGGATGTGTAGAGTTTCAAGGGTTCACTCTTTATTGGTGAATTTAAATATTACGGTCTAGAATTAAAGCAGAAGAAGGGGAAAGCAGGCAGGCAGTCAAAGGGTCAGTTATCTGGGTTAACCAGAGTTTCCAAAAACAGGGGCGGAGAGGCCCCGTTGTGTAGCTGGCAATGTGTCTACTGCAGATGGATGCCTTTGAAATGGATGCTATGACAACCAAAAGCTTAATGTCAGGCACTTACACTACAATAAAAAAAGCTAACTGTCTGGCACTTACTCAACAAATGGGATCCCAGTGATAAATCTCTAGCTCAAGACCCAGCCGGATGTTTCCCTAACCTGGCTTTCCAGGTACAGCTGACTCACCCCTCGCTCTCCCACAGCCTGTGGAGGTCCAAAAGCCTGCCCTGAGGTTTCTGCAGCTCCGGTGGCCTCCTGAGCTCCTGCTTCTGGACACCATGTTTATGCTGCTTGCTTTGACCTAGACAAGAATTAACACCTCTTCACAGCACCCCCCAAATATTCATGCACGCAATGCAAGGAATGCCTCCCCCATGTCAGCCAGCTTCCCCCCACCTCTGAATCCCTTTCGTCAGAGGACACCAGCCCCCACCCTCCACCTCTCTTCTTCCTGTACCAAGGGACAAGATGTCATCCTACACTGAATCAGACAGAGAGAGAGAGAGATGTTTTACTCCAAACAGGAATTCTGATGCCAGCTGTTAACTTAAAAAAAATAATTCAACTCATTACACACAGAAATGCTAACGGAGGAATTCTAGAGTTCAAGGACTTGGGGCAATTTCTTTTCATTGTGGTTTTCTGAATTCACCGAATTTTCTGTATATTCCTTTTCAAACAAGAAACACAAAAGAAAATGGTGCGGTTTAAAACAGTTCTGAAAGAGCACGTGGGGTGGTCCCCCCCTCTCCCTGCCCCTGAGAAGCCAGCCCGGGAGCAGGCCAAGCACAGGTGGGGCAGCCTGCTGGCGCGCTTGCTCTCCAGGGGCTGTGAAAGCTGCCCTTGGCAAAGGTCACCCGGTGTTCCCCTTTAAAAGCAAGTGAAGGACCTTTTCTTAGCCTCACCCTTCTCTTCACAGAAAAGAGGGGAGGCTGTCGCTTTCTGGGTGGACAAGACGCTGCCAGGAGGGGGCACTGGCGACCCGGAGCCTAGGAGCTGCTGTCACAGACCGATGTCACAGACCGCTGTCACCTGGTGCCTTCCTGAGCCTGAGCTGTAAGGAGCGCAGCTCCAGGGTTTGGCTGCCTCTCATCATCACAGCTGCTGAATTGCTTGAAGAGAACCATTTGCCTATTTGGGGCTACAGGTGAAAAGGTCTTGTTTCAGCGTGTGTATTTCCTAAATTTTGATTTGTGGCGTTAATCCTTTTCAGGATTCACTAGCACAGACACATGGCTGTTTGCTATAGAGTAAGCATGCCTCAGGCCTCCCCACTCCGGCTCAGCAGCCCCGGGAGCCTCAAAATAGTTGGGGGTGAGGGGGTAGGACATACTACAGCAGGGCTGGGAGAAACACTTCTGGTGAGTCCTTCTGCATGGGGGAGTTATCCCTTGCACCTCACACACCCAACACCACCCTCCACGTGGCTTGCCTCTGGGTGCAGCTCCAAGGGGCTCTTCTTTTCCCTTCCTCACAGCCTCATGAGACAGCTCTCTGCAGTGTTACAGTTTGAACCAAATCTCTGCTCCAGTGAGGGGAGGGGTGGCATGCTTACCACTGTTCCCCGAGCCTGGACTTCCCAGCCTCTGGGCCTCGTCTCTCCCCAGGCTTTGCCGTCCCCTTGCAAGCAGCTGCTGAAAACCTCCCTGCTCTCCTTGGTCTGCAGGACTCAAGTCACACTTCTTTAATAAAGGCTGCCTCCCATTGTTCCAAGGCTGGTGGTCACCTGATGATGTCCTGATGACACTTGGAAGGCCATTTCACAGCTCATCTGCCTGATGGCACCTTCTCTCAGCTCCCCCACCCCAGTAGCAACTTGATCCCTAAATCTCTGCCCACTAGTTAATCTCTCCGAGAATTGCTGTTCATCCTCAGGAGTCTGGCAATTATTGCTACTGGAACAATAATAGCACTGTTTTTGAGAAATTATTATGTGCTAGTAGTTGTGCTATCTAGATGCTTTTCATAAACTGCTCTTATCATCCTCACAACAACCAGGAAACAGATATGTGATATGTGGTGTAGAGTAGGCTTATCCAACGCATGGCCCACAGGCTCCATGCGGCCCAGGACAGCTTGGAGTGCGACCAAAAACAAACTTGTAAACTTTCTTAAAACATTAGCCCGGAACCCCTCACCTTGTTTTTTTTTTTTTTTTTTTAACTCATCAGCTATTCTTAGTGTTAGTTTATTTTTCATGTGACCCAAGACAATTCTTCTCCTTCCAATGTGGCCCAGAGAAGCCAAAATATTGGACACCCTTGATGTAGAGTGTGGGAACCAGACAATTTTACTGGGTCAAGGGGTACGAAAAGTCTCGAGTTGAATCTCAAATGATCAGCAGATTCCAAATTCTTGTTCTGGTCACGACAGAGTAACAGGTGTAAGATTTATCCTCTTGTCATAAAACTGTAAAGATAATATGAAACAACTGTTCACAACTACAGGGATAGGACTGAGAATAGGGACATGCATGCGGTAAGCTTCCATTCGCCTCAGCTTTGTGCCGGGGGGCACTTTCCAGACAGACCTCTGCACCAGGAAGGGGATCCACACACAGGTTGGCAGTTCCAATGGGAGGAGCAAACAGAGATCAGAGTTCGGTGCTAATGGATGACTGGAATTTGCTGGGCAGTGTCCTGGAGAGAAGGAAACTGCTTAGAAAGGACTGCCAGAAATGTGCATAGAGGTCCTCTTTGGTTTCTGGACAAATTTCGAGCTGTGTCTGTGTAATGTGCGACTCCATGAGACCTGGCAGAAAGTAACTACTAGGACTGTGAGCTGACTGGCGATTCCTGAGGTTCCATTTGCTGGGAGATACTGGAGTTCTGAAAAGCTAGAGTGGAAGGCCTTGCCAGGTATGTCAGACATTTAACTAAGAACCCAGAAAGGCCATACCTTAAGAATAGGACTGCTTTTGCCATAGACAAAGAGCTGTTTTTAGATACCCCTTTGCATAGCCTAAAATAAGTCTGAATAAGGTAAAGCTGATCAGCTAGTTAATCATCTGCATGTCAGAATAAAACTCAAGGCCATTTAAAAGAAGACAACTAAATGCAGACACTCAGTAATACATAGTATCCACAATATGTAGATTATGATAAAAAGCAATAAACATGCAAAAAAGAAGTAATACTCAGGAGAAATAGCAGCAAATACACACAGAACCAGAAATAACCGATATGTTGGAATTAGCAGGCAAGGACTTTGAAGTGGTTATTACAAATATGTGCAAAGTCTTAAAGGAACAGAAGAACATTAAGAATAAACAGATTGGAACCTCAGGATAAGAAAATTACAAAGTGCAACCAAAATGGAAATTCTCAATTTGAAAATAATTTGCAAAATGAAAAATACACTGGAATGACTTAAAACAAGATGGGACACTACAAAAGAAAAGATTGAAGAACTTCATGAATCATCAACAAAAACTGCACAAACTGAAACATAGAGGAAAAAAGTCTTAAAAAATGAAAAAGTCTTCGTGACCTATGAGCCAATATCGAGTTATCTAACATAAATTGTAATTGGGGTCCCAGGAGGAGGGAAAAACACAATAAAGTTTATCCATCCATCTGTCAATGGACACTTAGGTTGTTTCCATGTCTTAGCTATTGTGAGTAATGTTGCAATGAATATGAAAGTGCAGATATCTTTCTGAAATAGTGATTTCATTTCGTTCTGATATATATCTAGAAATGAAGTGAGATTGCTAGACCATATAGTAGTTCTGTTTTTAATTACTTGAGGAGCCTTCATATGGTTTTCCATAGTGGCTACACCAATTTACAACATGGAATAAACATTTGTTAATATTCAATACCCATTCAAGATAAAATTTCTTAGCAAAATATGAATATAAGGAAACTTCCTTGGTCCGATACAAAGCATCTGTGGAAAGCCTACAACTAACATCATACCTAAGAATGAGTGATTGAATACGTCCCCGAACGGGTTGGGAACCAGCCAAGGGTGTCTACTCTCACCATCTCTTCTTCATATGGTCCTGGAGGTCTTAGCAGTGCAATGAGCCATGAAAGAAACAGAAGCTATATAGATTG